>CAUYRH010156965.1:0-10344 GCA_963574655.1 Perodicticus potto | reverse complement strand
TAGAGACAGAGTCTCACTTTATCGTCCTGGGTAGAGTGCCCTGGCGTCACACAGCTCACAGCAACCTCCAACTCCTGGGCTTAGGTGATTCTCTTGCCTCAGCCTCCCAAGTAGCTGGGACTACAGGCGCCCACCACAACGCCCGGCTATTTTTCTGTTTTTGCAGTTCAGCCGAGGCCGGGTTTGAACCCGCCACCTTCGGTATATGGGGCCGGCGCCCCACTTGTTGACCTACAGGCGCCGCCCAGAAAGCTGATTTTTTTTTTTTGAGACAGAGCCTCAAGCTGTCACCCTGGATAGAGTGCTGTGACATCACAGCTCACAGCAACCTCCAATTCCTGGGCTCAAGCGAGTCTCTTGCCTCCGCCTCCCAAGTAGCTGGGACTGCAGGTGCCCACCACAACGCCCAGCCATTTTTTGGTTGCAGCCGTCATTGTTGTTTGGCGGGCCCGGGCTGGATTTGAACCTGCCAGCTCAAGTGTAACGTGGCTGGCGCCTTAGCCCGTTGAGCCACAGGCGCCAAGCCAGGAAGCTGATTTGGAATGTCATAATGGGGAGAAAACCTTAAGGCTCCAGCTTTTCCTTAAAGTGTTCAGCTGTTCTAAAAACATCAGATTATCAGATTGGTTGAACAATATTAGAATGACAAAAGGGGACTCATTCTGAGAACTTCCAAATCACTCATCAACCACCAAACTGAATGGCTTTATCAAGCTTTTCCCAAAGGGATCTGCCCTGGCCTGCCCTGGGGTAAGTAGTGAATGCCCAAGAAATATTCATTCAACAAATATGGAGAACTGGTGCAGGGGCTCGCCCCTGTAATCCCAGCACTCTGGGAGGCTGAGGCAGGTGGATTATTTGAGCTCAGGTGTTCAAACTCACCCTAAGCAAGAGTGAGATCCTATTTCTACTAAAAATAGAAAAACTGAGGCAGCACCTGTAAGCCCAGGAATTGGATGTTGCTGTGAGCTGTGTAATGCCACGGCACTCTACCGAGGGTGATAAAGTGAGACTCGTCTCTACAAAAAAAAAAAAAAAAAGTCGGGCGTTGTTGTGGCGGCCGCCTGTAGTCCCAGCTACTTGGGAGGCTAAGGCAAGAGAATCGCCTAAGCCCAAGAGCTGGAGGTTGCTGTGAGCTGTAATGCCACAGCACTCTACCAAGGGCGACAAACTGAGTAAAATAAAGAAATAAAATAAAATAAAAATAGCAAAACTAGCCAGGCGCTGTAGTGGGCACCTGTAGTCCCAGCTACTTAGGAGGCTTAGGCAAGAGGATCACTTGAGCCTAAGAATTTGAGGTTGCTGTGAGCTGTGACGCCACAGCCCTCTACTGAGGGCAACAACTTGAAACTCTGTCTCCAAAATAAAAAAAAAAAAATAGCTGGGCACTGTGGTGGAAGCCTGTAGTTCCAGCTACTCGAGAGGCTGAGGTAAGAGAATCGCTTAAGCCCAGGAGTTTCAGGTTGCTGTGAGCTGTGATGCCACAGCACTCTACCGAGGACAACAACTTGAGATTCTGTCTCAAAAATAAATAAATAAATAAAATATGTTAAATCACATCATTTGTTAGAAGGTGATAGGTGGGATAGTGACTAAAAAAACTGGATATGGTGAATCAGGAGTGGTCAGGACCAATTTTAAAAAGCATGATCAGTGTGGCTCTGTGGCTCATCGAGTAGGGCGCCGGCCCCATATACTGAAGGTGGCGGGTTCAAACCCGGCCTCGGCCAAACTGCAAAACAGAAAAATAGCCAGGCGTTGTGGCAAGCACCTGTAGTCCCAGCTACTTGGGAGGCTGAGGCAAGAGAATCGCCTAAGCCCAGGGGTTGGAGGTTGCTGTGAGCTGTGTGACGCCATGGCACTCTACCGAGGGCAACAAAGTGAGACTCTGTCTCTACAAAAAAAAAAAAAAAGCATGATCAGGCTTGGCGCCCATAGCTCAGTGAGTAAGACAACAGCCACATACACTGAGGCTGGCAGGTTCGAGCCTGGCCCAGGCCTGCTAAACAACAACAACTGCAACGAAAACATAGCCAGGCATTGTGTGGTGGGTGGCCGTAATGCCTGCTACTTGAACGGCTGAGGCAAGAGAATTGCTTAAGCCCCAAAGTTTGAGGTTGCTCTGAGCTGTGACACCACTCTACGGAGGGTGACAAGCGAGACTCTGTCTCAATAAAAAATAAATAAATAAATAAATAAATAAATAACAAGGGTGATCAGGGCAAGTTTCACCGAGATGATAACGTATGAACAAGGAGAGGGATAAAGTCTGGTGATATTTGGAAGAGCATTCTGACAGAGGGAACAGTCAATGCAAAGGCCTGGAGGATGACATGTGACTGACGTGTTTAAGACACAGAAAGGAGGCCAGCAAGGCTGGAGGAAAGTACGAGGAGCGGGGCGGTCATTAAGGTTACAGATAATAAAGCGGAACATTTCTGGCCAGTGGATGACTGTGGAATCACTCCTGTCACTTCTCCCTGTATAGTTCTGTCTTAGCTCTTGCCAAGTGACTTAGTTTTCTTGAAAGGGCAGGGCAGGGCGGCACCTGTGGCTCAGTGGGTAGGCTGCTAGCCCAATATACTGAGGGTGGCAGGTTCGAACCCAGCCCCGGCCAAACTGTAACAAAAAATAGCCGGGCATTGTGGCAGGTGCCTGTAGTCCCAGCTGCTCAGGAGGCTGAGGCAAGAGAATCGCCTGAGCCCAGGAGTTGGAGGTTGCTGTGAGCTTGTGACACCACAGCACTCTACCGAGGGCAATAAAGTAAGACTCTGTCTCTGAAAAAAAAAAGGGAGTCTCGGCGCCTGTGGCTCAAGCAGCTAAGGCACCAGCCACATCCACCAGAGCTGGTGGGTTAGAATCCAGCCTGGACCTGCCAAACAACAATGACAATTGCAACCAAAAAATAGCCAGGGGCCTGTGGTAAGCGCCTGTGGTCCCAGCTACTTGGGAGGCTGAGGCAAGAGAATTGCTTAAGCCCAAGAGTTTGAGGTTGCTGTGAGCTGTGATACCATGGCAGTCTACCCAGGGCGACAGCTTGAGACTCTGTCTCAAAAAAAAAAAAAAAAAAAAGGAGCAGGGTGCCAGCCCAAAATACTGGGGGTGGCAGGTTCAAACCTGGCCCCGGCCAAAACTAAAAAATAAAAGTAAAGGCAGGGGCAATCCCATGCTCCAGCTGTTCCAGTAAGCAAACAACTCCAAACCCCAGTACATACAATCAAGGCACCTAGGTTGAGGACTCCTGGCAACAAAGTGACAATGGCATGCCTTTTTTGCTATTAATTCTGCTTTTCCTAAAGGCTCCCTTTCCTGGGTAAATATTAAATGCCCTTCCTTAGAGTGTCTGTAATGAGAGCATCTCACAACTCCTTCACCTCGTCAGCTTATTCCCCATTTCTGCATGGCTCCCATTTCAAGTTCACCTTGGGGCCATGTTAACCACAACCACTTCAGACACTTTACACAGAGACTCAAACCCAGCCCCTGTTAGCTTGGCAAATGAGTTGCATATTACGTGTCTCTGACCTCTAGATCCGGGATAAACAGTTACTATTTTCTGAATAAAAAGCATTGCAGGGGCAGGGCGGGGTGGTTTACCCTATAATCCTAGCACTCTGGGAGGCTGAGATGGGAGGATCCCTTGAGTTCAGGAGTTCAAGACCAGCCTGAGCAAGAGTGAGACCCCACCCCCACCCCCACATTACTAAAAATAAAAAAATTAGTCCAGCTTTGTGTCAGGCACCTGTAGTCTCAGCTACTCAGCAGCTGAGGCAGGATTGCTTAAACCCAGGAGTTTGAGGTTGCTGTGAGCTAATCTGATGCCAGTGCAGTCTAGCCTTGGGCAACAGAGTTAGACTAGCTTAAAAAAAAGGGGGGGAGGTGGTGCCGGTGGCTCAAAGGAGTAGGGCACCGGCCCCATATGCCGGAGGTGGTGGGTTCAAACCCAGCCCCAGCCAAAAACAGAGAAAAAAAAAAAAAAAAAAAGGCTCTGCGAGTCACATGGCTGCTCAAAGCTGGTGGAGGTGACCAAAGCCACAAAATGTCTATAGTTCGTTCATCCAATTGGGACAGCAATGCAAAAAACTGCTAAAGTGAGAGAGACCGGGCTTGTTCTGGATCCCTATTTACTGAAGTATTTTAATAAGGGGAAAACCTACTTTGCTCATGATGCTCTTGAGCAGTGCACAGTTGGGGATATTGTGCTTCTCAAAGCTTTACCTGTTCCACGAATGAAGGACGTAAAACATGAACTGGCTGAGATCATTTTCAAAGTTGGAAGAGACACAGATCCAGTGACAGGAAAACCCTGCGCAGGAACTACCTACCTGGAGAGTCCATCAGTTGGAAACAAACCACCAAGCCAAAAATCTAGAAAAACTCAGTATCTCTTCCTCACAGTGAAAGAGGATTATAAGATGAAGCCAAAGGGAAAAATTTACATGTTTACTTTATGGAAAAAGAAATTTTTCTACGTTTCATCACAAACCGTCCAGGTTCTCTGGTAGTACTTATGAAGCAGCTAAAAGCAAAGGAAGTAAGGGCTTGTTATAATTTTTCATCAGATTCATGGTCACATTTCAAATCTTTTCAGGGGATTTACTTTCACAGAAAGTAAGGAACTTCCTAGCACTTTGCTGCATTTCTTTCTTTTTTTTTTTTTTGTGAGCTCACTGTTTTAGAGGTATAGTGGTTTTCTTTTTTTCATTCAAAAAATGTTTCCTGAGCCTTTATTTTGGGGGAAGAAAGCCTTTTGATATGAACAGATAAGGCTACATTGAGTATTTTTGATGGTATATATTCAAAATAAATTTAAATATTTTGTCTGATCTCACCAATTCCATAGGCAAAAAAAAAAAAAAAAAAAAAAAAAAAAGCATTGCAGGGAAAGCAGTTCTTTCCTTTTACATACACTGCTTCATAAATGAAGGAAGCAGCCCGACCACACTTGGGGCTGCAAGGTGCCACAAGAAACCAAGCCCAGGTCCCTGCAGGGGCACAAGCCCAGATAGGAAAGTGTCTATCTCTACTTGCATGGGCAAACCCACTCCAGTTACTACAGGTTTGCTCCTGCACACTAGTCCACTTACCACTTTCTGTCTGTGTCTTTTGTTTCTTTGTTTGTTTTAGAGACAGGGTCTCACTTTATTGCCCTCAGTAGAGTGCCTTGGTGTCACAGCTCACAACAACCTCCAACTCCTGGGCTTAGGCGATTCTCTTGCCTCAACCTCCCAAGTAGCTGGGACTACAGGCACCTGCCACATCACCCAGCTATTTTTCTGTTGCAGTTTGGCCAGGGCCAAGTTCAAACCCGCCACCCTCAGCATATGGGGCCAGTGCCTTACCCACTGAGCCACAGGCGCTGCCCTCTGCCTGTGTCTTTTAAATTCTAGTCCCACGTTTCCTCACCTTTGTTTTTCCTTCCTCTCCAGAAAAACAAAAACAATAACAACTACAACAACAAAAATGAAATAGAACATTGCTCACCAGACTTTTTTCTTTTTTGTACAGACAGAGTTTCACTTTATCACCCTCCTAGCATCACACAGCTCACACACCTCCAACTCCTGGGCTTAGGCGATTCTCTTGCCTCAGCCTCCCGAGTAGCTGGGACAACAGGGGTCCGCCACAACGCCCGGCTACTTTTTGTTGTTGTTGCAGTTTGGCCGGGGCTGGGTTTGAACCTGCCACCCTCAGTATATAGGGCCAGCGCCTTACCCACTGAGCCACAGGCGCCGCGGACACTCCATCTTAAAGGCATTAACAAACCTTGGCTGTCACTGATCTGATCATCCCCTCACCAACCAATGCAGACCTAGAGGGATTACACCACTTAGAGAAGGATGGGATTTTTTTTTTTTTTTTTTTTTTTTTGAGACAGAATCAAAATCGGTAGCCCTGGCTAGGGTGCCCTGGTGATACCGGAATTTCGCTTTCAGTAGGTCCTTGGTCTCGGGGATTCGAAGAATGAACCCATGGACCACAGATCAGTGGTAAGATAGGATTTTTATTAGAAGTTACAAAGGAATACAGAAGAAGTAAAAAGCACCAAAGCTTCTGGAAGGGGGAAAGAACTAAAGTGAGGAGTCTCTACCTGGGCTCTTTTATCTAGGGGTCTTAAGTCTAGAGGATTACATGTGGCTGGCAGTTGGTAGATGGAAAAACACCTGTTTTTTTTTTGAGACTGAGCTTCAGGCTGTCACCCTGGATAGAGTGCTGTGTCATCACAGCTCACAGCAACCTCCAATTCCTGGGCTCAAGCGAGTCTCCTGCCTCAGCCTCCCAAGCAGCTGGGACTGCAGGCGCCCGCCACAGCGCCCGGCCATTTTTTGGTTGCAGGGGTCATTGTTGTTTGGCGGGCCCAGGCTGGATTCGAACCCTCCAGCTCAGGTGTAAGTGGCTGGTGCCTTAGCCTGCTGAGCCACAGGCACCGAGCCGGAAAAACATCTTTTAAAAGTTAATGAGGGGGGCGGCGCCTGTGGCTCAGCCAGTAAGGCGCTAGCCCCATATACCGAAGGTGGAGGGTTCAAACCCAGCCTCAGCCTAACTGCAAAACAAAAACAATAGCCAGGCATTGTGGCGGGCGCCTGTAGTCCCAGCTACTCGAGACAAGAGAATCGCCTAAGCCCAGGAGCTGGAGGTTGCTGTGAGCTATGTGACTCTAGGCACTCTACTGTCTCTACCAAAAGTTAATGAGTGCCGGGCGCGGTGGCTCACGTCTGTAATCCCAGCACTGTGGGAGACTGAGGAAGGAGAATTACTTGAGCTCAGGACTCGTGTGAGACCTCTACTCCTGAAAAAAAATGGAAAAACCTAGCCGGGCACCTCCATGAGCGCCTGTAATCCCAGCAGCTTCCAAAGGCTGAGGCAGCAAGATGCCCACAGCCCGAGTCTGAGGTTGCAGTGAGCTACCACGCCCACTGCACTCTGCGACCAGCGTCTCAACAATAAAAAAAAAAAAAAAAAGGAAAGAAATACAAGTTAATGAATGTATTAACAAATGAATGAATGTAGTTCCTCCTTCACTAGGGCGAGGTTATCAGGTCTTTTACAGTCTTTGTCCCTGAGAAGAGATTAGGGTGTGTGCTCCTACCCACGGTGGAACCACCCCAAAATCCATCACAGGCTGCTTTGTTCATCTTATCAGACCCCAGAGAATGCGGCCCAAAGAAAGGAGCATGCTTGTGCCTGGAAATGGGGGTCTGACCTCTGAGCTCACCTGGGCCTAGAGAATGGGGGGGCTGGGGCTCCCTGTCTAGCCCTGAGTTGTGGAATCCTGTATCACTGGCATCATCACAGTTCACTGCAACCTCAAACTCTTGGGCTCAAGAGATTCTCTTGCCTCAGCCTCCTGAGTAACTGGGACTACAGGCACCCTCCACCATGCCAGGCTAGTTTTTTTCCGTCTTTAGTAGAGATGGAGTCTTGCTGCTGCTCAGGCTGGGCTTGAGCTCCTGAGCTCAAGCAGTTCACAGGATGGCATTATTCTAATTTTGAAAGCACAGAGCTGGGAGCCATATAAAAAGATCAGCCTGGGTGGTGCCTGTGGCTCAGTGAGTAAGGCGCCAGCCCCATATATCAAGGGTGATGGGTTCGAACCCAACCCTGGCCAAACTGTGACAAAAAAAATGGCTGGCGTTGTGGTGGGAACCTGTATTCCCAGCTACTCGGGAGGCTGAGGCAAGAGAATTGCCTAAGCCCAGGCTTTGGAGTATGCTGTGAGCTGTGATGCCAAGGCACTCCACTGAGGGTGACAAAGTGAGACTCTGTCTCTAAAAAAAAAAAAAAAAAAAAAAAGATCAGCCTGCAGCACACATCTACAAGAGGGACTCTACCTAACAAATGCAAACACTGGGCTCGGCGCCTGTGGCTCAATGGGCTAGGGTGCCAGCCACAAACACCTGAGCTGGCGGGTTCGAATCCAGCCCGGGCCCACCAAGCAACAATGATGGCTGCAACCAAAAAATGGCCGGGCATTGTGGCGGGCACCTGTAGTCCCAGCTGCGTGGGAGGCAGAGGCAGGAGGCTCGCTTTAACCCAGGAATTGGAGGTTGCTGTGAGCTGTGATGTCACAGCACTCTATCCAGGGTAACAGCTTGAGGCACTGTCTCAAAAAAAAAAAAAAAATGCAAACATTGTAACCTAGTTCTTTGTACCCTCACATAAACCTGAAATTTAAAAAAAGGCGGTGGGCAGGGCACAGTGGCTCAGGCCTATAACCCCAGCACTCTGGGAGGCTGAGCGGCTGGATTGCCTGAGCTCACAGGTTCTAGACCAGCCTGGGCAACAGTTAGACCTCATCTCTATAAATAGCCGGGCATTATAGCCTGCTCCTGCAGTACCAGCTACTTAGAAGGCTGAGGCAAGAGAATCACTTGAGCCCAAGAGTTTGAGATTACTGTGAGCTATGATGCCATGGCATTCAACCAAGGGCGATAAAGTAAGACTGTCTCCAAAAAAATAATTAATTAATTAAAAATTTAAAAAAGATCAGCCTTTGTCATTGGCACTGATGACGTGACCTTCAGGAAAGGTGGAGGCACAAACACAGGAAAAATAAATTGGTCAAATAACAGAAGAGATGTCACAGTTCTTAGCAAGTTGAGGGCTCTGACTTTAGGAGTGCAGTGGCTAGAGGGGTCTTGGACAGCCTAGACCGGACTCCCAAGGACCAGGAGAGCAGTGTTGCTTTCCACAGGGGACAGATCCGGGTGTGAATTCTGCTTCTGCCATTTACTACCGTGACATCAGTGTCACATTGTTGATATTTTGTCATCTGTTTTAAATCTCCATTTCCTTGCATGACAAATGAACCTAGACATCTGCTTCAAAGGTTGTTGGGAGGCAAAAGTGAAATAGCGACCTGTTTAGAGAAAACCTGGGTCTACCTTTTAGCCAATAACGTCTCCTATCAGGACCCATCTTCCTTTGTTTTTGAGACAGAATCTCGCTCTGTGGCCCTGGATAGAGAGCCACTGAATGACAGCTCATAGCAACCTCAAACTCTTGGGCTCAAGTGATTCTCTTGCCTCAGCCTCCCTAGTAGCTGGGACCACAGGCACCTGCCACCACGCCCACTAGTTTTCAGTAGAGAAAGTAGACTTGCTCAGGCTAGTCTCAAACTCTGGACCTCAGGCGATCCACTCACTTTACAGGCAAGAGCCACCGCGCCCGGCCCCCATCCTTGTGTCAGTGTTGCCAAACAGGACTCCTCCGAGATTCTGTCCTATACCCGGCCTGGAAGTTCTACCGTCTGTCCCAAACCCTCTAGGTGCCACCCTGCTCGCGTTCAGAGTAAAGGCAAAACTGCTCAGCACTGTACCCCGACCCCCGTACATCCCGGACTGTAGGGGGCGCCTCTCCTGGTGGCCAGTCCAGTACTCCGACCCCCGTACATCCGGGCTGTGGGGGGCCCCTCTCCTGGTGGCCAGTCCAGTACCCCGGACCCCAGTACATCCCGGGCTGTAGGGGGCGCCTCTCCTGGTGGTCAGACCAGTACCCCGCCCTCCATACATCCCGGGCTGTAGGGGGGGACGCCTCTCCTGGTGGTCAGACCTGTACCCGGCCCTCCATACATCCCGGGCTGTGGGGGGCCCCTCTCCTGGTGGCCAGTCCAGTACTCCGATCCCCGTACATCCCGGGCTGTGGGGGGCCCCTCTCCTGGTGGTCAGACCAGTACCCCGCCCTCCGTACATCCGGGCTGTGGGGGGCCCCTCTCCTGGTGGTCAGACCTGTACCCCAGACCCCCGTACATCCTGGGCTGTGGGGGGCCCCTCTCCTGGTGGCCAGTCCAGTACTCCGACCCCCGTACATCCCGGGCTGTAGGGGGCACCTCTCCTGGTGGTCAGACCAGTACCCCGCCCTCCGTACATCCGGGCTGTGGGGGGCCCCTCTCCTGGTGGTCAGACCTGTACCCCAGACCCCCGTACATCCCGGGCTGTGGGGGGCACCTCTCCTGGTGGCCAGTCCAGTACCCCGGACCCCAGTACATCCCGGGCTGTAGGGGGCGCCTCTCCTGGTGGTCAGACCAGTACCTGGACCCCCGTACATCCCGGGCTGCGGGGGGGCACCTCTCCTGGTAGCCAGAGCTCGGTCGTACTGCTGGACGCCCCTGATGGATGCGGACACCTGCCCTCCTCGTCGGCGGCGCCGCCCTGCAGTCCCCGTGCCTGCTCCCCGGCCCCTGGCGCCCACCCTGCCTCTCACCTGATGTAGGGAAGGAAGGGGTTGACGTGCCCGGACAGCACAGCGACCACGTAGGAGATGATGAAGGCGGCGGACGACCAGGTCACCAGGAGGAAGGGGACGAAGGCCATTCCTCTCAGGAAGCACAGCATCGCGAGGGCG
>CAUYRH010156963.1:0-18196 GCA_963574655.1 Perodicticus potto | reverse complement strand
CCTGAGATATGACCTTACCCCAGTAAGATAGCCCACATCACAAAGTCCCAAAGCTACAGATGCTGGCGTAGATGTGGGAAGAGGGTAACTTTTACACCGTTGGTGGGACTGCAAACTAATACAGCCTCTTTAGAAAGAAGTCTGGGGAATCGTCAAAGAACTCAAAATGGACCTTCCATTTGATCCTGCAATCCCACAACTAGGCATCTACCCAGGAGAAAAAAAATCATTTTATCATAGGGACATTTGCATTAGATTGTTTATCACAGCTCAATTTAGAATCATCAAGGTATCGAAGCAACCCAACTGCCATCAACCCATGATTGGATTAATAAACTGTGGTATATGTATATCATGGAATATTATTCAACCATAAAAAAGATAGAGACTTTACATCTTTTGTACTAACCCAGATGGAGTTTAAACACATTCTTCTTAGTAAAGTATCACAAGAATGAAAAAGCAAGTATGTAATATACTCAATAATAATATGAAGACAGTAGATGACCTAATACCCACACAAGAGAAAAACTTGATTTAATTCGAGTTGGGAGGAGGGAAGAGGGGGGAAAGGGGAGGGAGAGGAGGGAGTGGGTTTGGTGTGCTCCCACATAATGGGCTTAATGTAAAAGTATATGGCACACTTCCTGGGTGTAGGATAAAACCACAACTGGGACTTTACCTAATAAATGCAAACATTGTAATCTAAAAAAAAAAAAAGTAAATAAGTTAAAAATAAAAAATAAATTAAAAAAAAAGTCAAGAGCTATCTTAAACAAAACAACTAATTCAAAGGGAAGAACATGTCTTTAAAAAGTTCAGAAAAGGACAGAGATTTTCATCACCTTCAGTGTCTTATTCACCACGTCAACCTTGATCAAAGAGTCTCCCAGCAAATGTCGAAAGCCACAACCATAGAAGAAATTATACTTTTTGCCACTAAATTGGCCATAGTTAATCTGGGGAAATTCAATGCCTCCTTCCTCCTCTAGGTCCTCGTGATGTAGATTTTCATGAGAGCACCAGATCTAAAAGAGATTCCAAAAGGATTTATAATGGTTGCTTAATCCTCACATGTTTTCTTTTTATGTGGGTCAGTGAGAGGACTAATGCCTTACAGGAGTTTGTGACAAGACTTGTATACTGAGTTTCTATATCATTTTTTGATATGTTCCCTCTTTTCATCATACATATGAATGCATAAAAAATTATCAGATTTTATGAATAAGCTGTCGAATGTCATAGGTGGTAGAAGTATGCTTTTTATTATGCTAAAGCTAAGACATTGCTAGCTGCACAATAAGCTTGTGGAAAGCACATATTATCTAAAAGATGGGAATTGCTAGTGCCAATCTCAAATGCTTAGGCATCCCATGACCCTTAGGAAGCTGTATATCTCTATTTCAAAACACACAAAGGATACAGAAAAACACAGTGCTCATTCCAACCCAGTTTCTGCAAATCTTGTACGAGCAATATTCCATGATTTTACCCTGCTTGGCTGAGTATCATCAAACTTATTAGGCACTAAATATTGTGGAGAATAGCCAATGAATAAAGTAACATCAGTACAAGTTATATTAACTAACATTAATCTTAGTCTAATGTCTGCTCAGAGCATACCTTTCCATCAGTCTGTTTTATAGCACTAGCTGAAGAATAGGACAATGGACTGAGGTTCTCTCCTTCAGGGGCATCCAAACCTAGATTCAAAGGCAAAACAAATCTTCGAGGGAATGATTGGGCTGCTGAATTATAGACCTGTGTAAGAGGAAGAAAGAACAGATGAAAATTGTCATTGGTAGGATAACAGCATGTCCCAATAATTTAGACTCAATCAACATTATTGGCATTCCTTAGTAACTACATGAATAATAATTTCCATTCTTTCATTTATTTAACAAATATTTATTGAGTATCTACTATATGCTAAGCACTATTTTAGATACTTAGGATACAGGAGTGAATAAACTAAACTAAACTAAACTGCAGGCTGAAGTTTATTCAGCCTCATAGAACTTATATTCTAGTGAAGCAAGAATGAGAATAGACAAATTTAAAAATTATTTAATATTTGTTATTTAATTAGCATCAGATAAACATATGATTATATTACAAAATGGAAAGGGACTAGAGAATAACAAGCTGTGCTCCCTTCTTCAGGTTTGGTCAGGGCTAACTTGTGCAAAAAAGGATCAACTTAGCAGGGCTGGGCTATTTTCATGACTGACCCTTGGCTTGCTCCTGGGTCCTGAGTTCTTGGGATGTTCTGTCTGATAAGAATGTCTTGCATGTGTGAAACCTTAAGTCTTACTATAGTAATTTATATAGATAGTTTATGCTAACAACATGATTTATAATGATCTGAAACTGAGGTTAGTCATGTAGGGAATGTAGGCCTACATAATTCATCCCCAGTAAAAGCCCTGAACAACCAGGCTTGGATAAGCATCTTTGAGAGGCTACATTTCATATGTTAACCATGTGTTCCTGGAGGAACTTAGTATGTCCATTATGATACTACTAGGAGAGGACTCCTAGAAGCATGCATCTGTTTTCCTCCAGTCTTTATCTCATGTTCCTTTTCCATTTGCTGATTTTGCTTCCTGTCCTTTACTGTCATCAGAGTCATGAATATATGTTGAATCCTGTGAGTCTTCCTTTCACAACATCAAATCTAGAAGTAATCCTGGGAGCCCCCAACAAAACCTCTGTGAAGATGCTATTTACACAGTAGACTATGTAAAATAAGTGCAATTTTAAGCTTTAAGCACATTTTCCCCTCTTGAAATACTGTAGGATTGAGAACGAATCTCACCATTTCCTCCCATATTCTATGTACCTAGACTATATGATCTCCGTCTTTTATAGAAATATTTTTACTGAGTAAAGATTTAGTGATATTCATAAGTTTCACAAAGAATCATCTTTACTAAAATTACATTTAATTATGTTTAAAACTTCTTTTCTTTTGCAAATCCATAGCTAAACAAACAAACAAACAAAATACAAATAATGATTGGATTAGGTAATGTGGGTCAACCATCCCATTGAGAACAACGAGAAAAGCTGGGGAAAAAATGTTTGAAACAGTTGCTTAATGGCACTGATGAGCTAAAAAGATAGTGAGGAACAATAGGTCCAGGTTTGAGAAAAAAAGAAACGCACAGAGATGGACTAGATACTGGGGCAACTTTTCCCCTAAAGATCTACACAGATGCTTAACAGCATTAGTCATTAGGGAACTGCAACTCAAAACCACAATGAGATACCATTTCATACCCATTAGGATGGCTGTAATTTTTTTAAAAACCAAAAAAAAAAAAAAAAGGAAAATAATAAATGTGATGAGAATGTGAAGAAATTGGAACTCTTGTGCATTGCTGGTAGGAATGAAAACTGGTGCAGCTACTGTGGAAAACTTTGACAATGCCCCCAAAAGATAAACACAGAATTACTACATGATCCAGCAATTCTACTTTGAGATATATACCTAAAAGGATTGAAAATAGGAACTTAAACCAATGTTTGCATGCCATTGTTCATAGTGGCATTATTTATAACAGCCAAAAGTGGAAACAACCCAAATATCCATAAACAAAGGAACAAACAAAATGTAGTATATACATATGATAGATTATTATTCAACCTTAAAAAGGAATAAAATTCTGACAAATGCTATAACAGAATGAACCTTGAAAAAAGTAAGTAAAATAAAATAGTCCAGCTCTTGCAGACTAGGCCAGAATCCTGCTTGAAATTATACAAATAAATGAAAATCTTCTCTAGAGGAAGATAACATCATCCCATGTCTCAAATATTTCTATTATTTTTCAAACACAATAATCTGAATGTAATAAATAAACAGCACTTGAAAAGATAAGGCAATATGACCAAAATAAGCAACAGATGATAGGACCAGAGCCCCACAGGATCCTAATAATAGAGTTATCAGATTTCATTCTGAATATGTTTAAGGAAATTGTTTTTAAATTAAGAATTATGCCAAAGAACTATAAATTGTAAAAGAGAACCAAATCAAAATTCTAGAACTGAAAATGCTCATCATTCCTAATCATCAGAGAAATGCAAATCAAAAGCACCCTGAGATGTTACCTAATCCCCGTAAGAATAGCTCACATGTGAGCTATTTGTAAGTCCCAAAATTGCAGATGCTGGTACATATATGGAGACTTTTATACTGTTTCTGGGACTGCAAACTAATACAGCCTCTTTGGAAAGAAGTCTGGGGAATCATCAAAGAACTCAAAATAGACCTCCCATTTAACCTTGCAATCGCACAGCTAAGCATCTACCCAGAAAGAAAAAAATCATAATTTTATCATAAAGACATTTGTGCTAGATTGTTTACTTCAGCTCAATTTACAACTTCCAAGATGTGGAAACAATCTAATGCCCATCAACCCCTGAATGGGTTAACAAACTATGATATATGTATACTATGGAATACTATTCAGCCATAAAAAAGATGGTGATTTTATATCTTTTGTACTAACCTGGATGGAATTGAAACACATTCTTCTTAGTAAAGTATTATAAGAATAAAAAAGCAAATATTAAATATAATCAATACTAATATGAAGCCAGTAGATGGTCTAATTCATGCCCACACAACAGTAAAACCCAATTCAATTCAGGTTGGGGGTAATGGGAGCAAAGGAGGGAGAAGAGAGGAGGGGGAGGCTTGGTGTGCTCCTACTTAATGAGCACAATGTAGGATTATATGGTACACATTTGGGGTGTGGGACACACTACAAGATGGTCTCTACCAAACAAATTCAAATATTGTGACCTGGTTGTTTGTACTCTCACATTAACCTGAAATTTAAAAATAAAAATAATTTCAGATATGGATTTTAAGAAAACTCAGTGAAATACAAGAGAAATTAGAAACTCAACACAAATCACAAAAACAACACAGAAAGTGACTAAAGAAATTGAATTATTAAAAAAAAGAGCAAGGTTCTGGAAATTAAAAATTCATTCAGAGAAATACAAAACACAGTGGAAAGCCATACGAATAGGCTATACCAGAGCAGAAGAATTGTAACATCCTTGTGCTTGAGAACACTCTCTGGACAATCTACCTCTAGACATGTTATAGGAGACAATTAAATGTCTTTATGGTGTATACACCTGTGGAGAGGCAGTAAAGCATAATAGTTAAGAACATGAGTTTGCAAGCCTGGTTTATATCTTGAATCTACCACTTAGTTGCTCATAACTTGGGGAAAATTACTTGTTCAATGCCATCATTTACTCATCTGCAAAAAAAAAGATAATAAAATGCTCCTTCCTTAGGGTTAGTAAGAGAATTGAATGAGTTGATGAATGTAAAGGACTTCAAAAAGGGGCTGGTAAGTATAAGATCTCTATGAGTTCTGGCTAATACCATCTTTTTTTCTGCCATAAGTTTTTGTTTTGTTTTTACCACCATTCCCCCAGCTTTTTATTTTGGAAAAATTCAAGTCTACAAAAAATTTTCAAGAATATACAATAAATAGGCTAGACTAGACAGAAGAAAGAATATCAGAGCTAAAAAGCAATACCTTTGAATTAAACAGTCAGTCAGAAAGAAAGAACAGAGAAACAAGAAGAACAAACAAAGCCTATACAATACGTGGGATCATGTAAAGAGGCCTAACATGAGAGTAATAGTCATCCCTGAGAGTGAAAAAGAAAATACACAAGGGCTAGAAAACCTATTTGAGGGAATACTTGAGGAAAATTTCCCAGATCTTGCTACAAATCTGGACATCCAGGTACTAGAACTGCAACAGACTCCTGGAAGATTATTTGCCAAGATCACCATGATATATAGTCATCAGACTGGACAAAGTTAACATAAAAGAGGCACTCCTATGAACGTAAGACACAAGTATAAGGTAACTTACAAAGGAAAACCCATCAGACTAACTGCAGACTTCTCAACTGAGAACTTACACGCCAGACAGGACAAGTGACCCATTGTCAGTCTTCTCAAAAAGAAGAATAGGCAATCTAGAATTCTGTACCTTGAAAAACTAGGTTTCTCATAGGAGAGAGAAATAAAGATGTTCTGAGATAAGCAAATGCTGAGGGAATTTGTCAAGACCACACCTGCAGTCTGATCTGCTTTATACAAAGTTCAGCAAAATAGGCACTCATCAGCGTAAAACCATCCAAATGTTAAGTTCAGAGCCCGGATACAATAGTGAGGTAAAAAAATCAATAAAGTTTTGTTTTCAAGAAGTAAAACAAAGCAATAAAGTTTTGTGCAACAGGATGAACAAAAATCCACCTCATTTATTAATTCTTTCAACAAATGTGACATGGCTTCAACTGCCCACTCAAAAGACATAGGCTGGCTTAATGAATAAAAAATATGTATAAGTGAAGTATATGCTGTCTCCAGGAAACACATTTAACACACAAGGACTCATTCAGACTCCAGGTGAAGGAGAGAAAACAATATTCCATGCAAAAGAAAGCTGGTTCAAACACATTTAACACACAAGGACTCATTCAGACTCCAGGTGAAGGAGAGAAAACAATATTCCATGCAAAAGAAAGCTAGTTCAAATCCAGCCTGGGCCTACCAAACAACAATGACAACTACAACAACAAAAACAGCCAGGCATTATGGTGGGTGCCTGTAGTCCCAGCTACTTGGGAGCCTGAAGCAAGAGAATCGCTTAAGCCCAGGAATTGGAGGTTGCTGTGAGCTGTGATGCCACAGCACTCTACCCAGGGGGACAGCTTGAGGCTCTGTCTCAAAAAAAAATGCTCAGTATCTCTAAGCATCAGGGAAATGGAAATCAAAACTACAGTGAAACATCACCTAACTCCAATGAGAATAGCTTCTACTGAAAAGTCCCAAAATAATAAATGCTGGCATGGATGTGGAGAGATAGGAACACCTATTCACTATTGGTGGGACTGTAAACTAGTACAACCACTATGGAGATACCTCAAAGAACTAAAAGTAGACATACCATTTGACCCAGAAATCCCGCTACTGGGTATTTACCCAAAGGAAAAAAAAAAGATATTTTATCAGAAAGACACTTTTGCTCAAAACTTTATAGCAGCACAGTTCATAATTGCAATGATGTGGAAACAAGTACTCAGTACATAAAAGGATTAATAAAATGTGGTACATGTATACCATGGAGTACTATTGAGCTGTAAAAAAAATACAGTGAACTAATATCTCTTCTATTAACCTGGAGGGAACTGGAGACCATTCTACTAAGTGAAGTAGCACAAGAATGGAAAATTGAAACTAATCAAATTAGCACTTTTGTGCACATATTGAAATGACACTGATTGTAAATAAAGCAGGTGGAAGGGGGGAAGAAGTGTTCGTTAAATTCACACCTAATAGGTACAATGCACACTATCTGGGTGATGGGCACCCTTATAACTTTAACTCAAACTGTGCAAAAGCAATTTATATAACAAAATCGTTTGTACCCCTATAATATTCTGACATTTAAACATTTTTTTTAATTTTTAAAAAAGAAAAATATCAATCTGAAAAGCCTACATATTGTATGATTCAACTATATGACATTCTAGAAAAGGCAAAACTATAGAAATAGTGAAAGATTAGTGGTTGCAAGGTCTGAGGGGATTAACGGCAGGAGAAGAATAGGTGGAGCACAGAAAGATTTTTAGGGAAGTGAAACTATTCTGCATGATAGTACAATGGTGGAAATATGAAATTATGTATTTGTCAAAACTCATAGAACTGTACAACAAAAAAGTGTACAAGTCCATAATGTAAACTATGGACTTCATCATGAATACTTGTATGGGTTCATTAATTATAACAAACATACCATACCAATGCAAGAAGTTAATAATGAAGGAAAATGGAAGGAAGGGGGAGTACATGAAAACTCTCCATACTTTCTGCTTGATTTTTTCTTTAAACCTAGAACTATATTAAAAAACAAAACTCCTTAATTATTTTTCATTTTGGAAGTCCTTTATTGTAAAGATAATTCTTTTGTCTGATGATGAACAGCACCCACAGTAATTATCCTCAGCCTCTGCATTAGATAAACTGAATTTCCTCTTGAGGCACAAACTTATTTCTGTATTTCTGAGGTAATGTTTTTACTATTCCTGCAGTGTCTGGTGGACCCTGATACATCAGCAAATTTGACGATTTATTTCCCTTAGAAGGCTGGGAAATTTCAGAAGAAGAGTGAGATGGTAGCCTAACTGATCTCAAAGTACTAATATATTGAATTTAGGATTCTCTCTTCTATCAGGGTGCCTTGTTAACAGGGTGTGTGGCTTAACTACCTGAACAAACCTACTGTCAGACGCCACCTGCTATCCATCATAACCTCTGAGAAGAGGTGGTTTCTTTTATTTTTTTTTCATCTACAGCAAATAGTGTGCTTAATGGTAAAATGTTGAAAACTCTCTCTCTTAGACTGAGAACCAGACAAGGATGCCACTATCACCTTTCATAGTCAATACCATACTGGAGGTCCAGTGAAATAAGACAAGGAAAAGAAAATCAATAAACAGCTTACAAAAGAAGAAAAAAATGGTCATTACCTGTAAATGATATTATAGATGTAGAAAATCTAAAAGAATCTAGAAATTATTAGAATTTATAAGGATAATTATAACATTACTGAATACAAGATCAATGAACAAAAAACAATTGCTATACAGCAGCACTAACATAAAATGAAAGCAAAAACTAAATAACTTTTAAAATAATGTCAAAAAAACCAAATGCCTAGGAATAAATCTAACAAAAGATATATAAAATGTATAGCAGAAAACTATAAACATTGAAAGAAATTAAGGAAGTTGCAAATAAATGGAAGGCTATATCATGCTCACATACTAGGAGACTCAACATTGTGTAAAGACGTTAGTCCTCTCTCAAACTGATATATAGATTCTGTGCAAATTCCAATGTGACTAATTTTTTTGTGGGGAATTGACAGCTAATTCTAAAATGTAGAATGTACAAAAATGTTAAGGGCCAGGAATAGCCTTGGCACTCTTGATAGAAGAAAAAAATTAGGAGAACTTGATCTTTTAAACATTAAGACTTTTTAATAATGATAGTAATTGGAACCATCAGTCCACTGGTACTGTCACAAACATGCACAAGTAGACCACTGGGACAGAATATAGATTCCAGAAACAGGATAATACATACACAGATATTTTATTTTTCTAGAAGATAACACAGGATAATATTTTCACAACTTTGCCATGAGAGGATGTCTAAAATGAGATGCACAATGTATTAGTCATAAAGAAAAGATTGATTACTGGGTCATATTAAATTAATAATGTCTATTTGTCAAAAGGCATCACTAGCTGAGTGTGGTGGTATGTACCTGTAATCCCACATATTGAGGAGACTGAAGTGAGAGGATCACTTGAGCCCAGGAGTTTGAGATCAGCCTGGGAAGCACAGTAAGATCTCTCTCTCAAAGAAAGCCACTATTAAGATAATCTGATAAAGGTATATACAAAAATATCTATAGCAATTTTATACTTAATGGAAAACTATTAAATATTTTCCAATGCTATCAGCGCTTCTATTAAACTTGGAGTCCTAGCTGCTACAATAAGGCAAGAAAAAAAAGTCATAAGTATTGAAAAGGAAGAAATAAAACTGTCATAGAAAAATTAGCCAAGTGTGGTGACAAGTTCCTGTAGTCCCACCTACTTGGGTGGTTGAGGCAGGAGGATCACTTGAGCCCCAAAATTTGAGGTTGCAGTGAGCTACATTGACACAACTGCACTGTGGTCTGGAAATCTGAGCAGTGGAAATCTGATGAATTAGGCAAGTGATTGTGACCAGCTGGGATTGGCTGGCCACCCACAGAGGGCCAAGACAGGAGGAAGCCTTTTGGGAGTTTTCAGTCATTGGGCGAAGCCTTGCATTGCTTGGAAAACTGGGTGGACTCAGACCCAGTCTTTATACTGAATCTGATATACAGCAACCATAATTGAATGCCAGTTGGAGTGGACTTGCCATACATTTGGTGGCTGGTAAGGTAGCCATATTAAGAAAATCTTGGTGGCCAGGGACCTGCCATTCTGGGAAGGTTGTGAGAAGGTCTTAGCAGGGGCCTAAAGCATGGCCATCCTAATTCCACCTATAGGATCAGAACTCCACTCTTGGGACAGGCTGAGAGACTCCTGTACCCCACAAGAACTGGAGTTAGAAATCTGAGACCTGCCCCTGAAGGATTCCTGTGAGCTTTAAGATCCCAACTTGGCAAGGTCTGAATGCTGAGGAAGCAATCAGGCATTCAAAGAAGGAAACTAAGTTTGGAATAAGGGCCACAGAGGTTGCTGGTTGTGCTGTCTCCTAAAAAAACCACAGTGCCACCCAGTGTCCCAGTGATATATTGCAACATATTGTCATCAAGAGCAAGGACTTCTGTTTGAAACAAAGGAAGCAGTAAGAAGGAAAAAGGAGACCAAGGAAGAGAACAAGAAGAAAAAATATATTAGGAGGAACCAACAGAAAAATTCAGGCAATATGAAAAACTAAAACAGAGCAACTCCCCCAAGGGACCATGAGCCAGCTACTACAAAAGACTCCACCTATAAAGAATTAATGGTCTTGACAGAAAGGGAATTTTAAATATGGATGATAAAAACAATAAAAGGAAGGGACAAGAAAATGGAAAGACGGAACCAAAAGTTGGATAAGAGATATGTACAATATAGAAAGGATATGGTGGAGATTAAGGAAATGAAGGAGACAATCAGGGAATGTAAAGCTGCAGTAGAAACTATCAAAAATAAGTTAGACAATAGAGAAGAAAGAACCTCAGAGCTAAAGGATAAAGTTTTTGAGTTAACCCCAGTAATTAAAGAGGAAGAAAAGAAGAGAAAGAAAGCAGAGCAAGCACTTAGAGAATTATGAGACTCCATGAAGCATTAAAACATATGAATAATAGGGATTCCTGAAGAAGAAGATTGTGCCAAAGGAATGGAAGCCCTGCTGGAGACTATCATAAATGAAAACTTCCCAAGTTTTACTAAAGACCCTGACACACTCCTTTCAGATGGATATCATACCCCGGGTCATCTCAACTCAAATAAGGCCTCTCCAAGACACTTTGTAATGAACCAACCTATCCAAAGTCAAGATGAAAGAAAAATTCTGCAAGCAGCCAGGATTCAGCGTCAACTAACCTACAGAGGCAGAGCCATTAGGATGACAGCTTGAATTGAAAGCTTCCAAGCCAGAAGAGCATGGTCATCCACCTTCAACATTCTTAAAACAATTTTCAGTCCAGAATTCTGTATCCTGCTAAACTAAGCTTCAAAATTGATGCAGAAATCAAATCTTTTGCTGATATACAAGCACTGAGGAAATTTGCCACAACAAGACAGGCTCTATTAGAAATACTTAGACCTATTCTAAACACTGACCATCACAATAGACCACCAGCAAAGTAAACAACCAGAAGCTAAAGGTCAAAACTTAGTTTCGAAGATGGAGCAAGAGATAAAACTATACAACGGACTCTCACAAATTAAGATGAATAGAACTCCACCACACTTATCAATTCTCTCAATAAATGTCAATGGACCGAATTCACCACTGAAGAGACACAGGCTGGCTGATTGGATAAAAAAGCATAAGCCATCCATATGCCATCTCCAGTCTTGAAGGACAAATCAGGACTAGGAGTCAAGGGATGGAAAACAGTATTTCGAGAAAATGGAAATCAGAAGAAAGAAGGGGTTGCAATCTTATTTTCAGGTACCATTGGATTTAAAGCAACTAAAGTTAAGGAAGACAAAGATGATTGTCAAAGGAACAATACAACAAGAAGACATTTCAATTTTAAATATTTATGCACCCAACTCAAATGCTCCCAGATTTATGAAACAGACCTTGATGGGACTGAGCAATATGATGTCCCATGACACCATAATAGTAGGGGACTTTAACACCCTTCTGACAGAACTGGACAGATTCTCTAACCAGAAGCTAAACAAAGATACAAAGGACTTAAATGGGACCCAAGAACAAATTAGATTAAGAGACATATACAGAACACACGATCCCAAAGCTAAAGAATATATATATTTCTCATTAGTCCACAGTACATATTCCAAAATCGACCACATCCTAGGCTGCAAATCAAACCTCAGCAAAATTAAAAGAATAGAAATTATACCTTGTCTCTTTTCAGACCACAAGGCAATAAAGGGTGGAACTCAATTCCAGCAAAAATGTTCATCCCCACATAGAGACTTAGAAATGAAACAACATTATACTGAATGATAGTTGGGTTCAGGAAGAGATAAAAGAGGAAATTGTTAAATTCCTCAAACTTAACAACACAAAGACACAAGTTACCAAAACCTGTGGGATACAGCAAAAACAGACTTAACAAGGAAATTCATCACATTAGATGCCTACATTTGAAAAACAAAAAGATAGAGAACACATCAACTCATGAGCCATCTTACGGAATTGGAAAAAGAAGAACAATCTAATCCCAAACCCAGTAGAAGAAAAGAAATAACCAAAATTAAATCAGAGATTAATGAAATTAAAAACAAAAGACTCATTAAGAAAATTAATAAAATAAAAAGTTGGTTTTTTGAAAAAAATAAATAAAATCAATAAACTTTTGGCCAGATTAATTAGAAATAGAAAGAAAAATCTCTAATAACTCTATGCCCAGAAATTTGACAATGTGGAGAAAATACCTGGAATCACACCCTCTTCTTAGACTTAACCAAGAAGAAATAGACCTCTTGAATAGACCAATTTCAAGAACTGAGATCAAAGAAACAATAAAAAACTCCCAACAAAAAAATGCCCTGGTTCAGATGGCTTCACACCATAATTGTATCAAACCTTCAAACAAAGAGCTTATACCCATGCTGCAGAAATTATTTCAAAAAATTGAGGTGAAAGGAGTCATCCCCAACATGTTCTACCAAGCAAACATCACCCTGATACCAAAGCCAGGAAAAGACCCAACTAAAAAGTAGAACTTCAGACCAATTTCACTAGTGAATATAGATGCAAAAATTCTCAATAAAATCCTAGCTAATAGATTACAGCTGCACATTAAGAAAATCATTCATCACGATCAAGTAGATTTCATCCCAGGGATGCAAGGCTGGATTAACACACTCAAGTCCATAAACATAATTCACCATATCAACAGAAGCAAAAACAAACACCATATGATTCTTTCAACAGGTGCATAAAAAGCATTCAATAAAAATCAGCATCCTTTTCTAATTAGAACACTTAAGAACATAGGCATAGGTGGCACATTTCTGATATAAGTCATCTATGACAAGCCCATTGCTAATATTATACTGAAAGGGAGTAAAACTGAAAGCTTTTCCACTTAGAACTGGAAACAGACAAGGCTGTCCTCTACTACCACTATTATTCAACATACTGCTGGAAGTTCTAGCCAATAAATCAGGCAAAAGAAGGAAATAAAGAGCATCCAAATGGGGGCAGAGGAGGTCAAACTTTTGCTCTTTGCCAACGATATAATGTTACACTTAGAGAACCCCAAAGACTCAACCACAAGACTCCTGGAAGTGATCAAAAAATGCAGCACTGTCTCCAGATATAAAAATCAATGTCCCTAAATCAGTAGCCTTTGTATATGCCAATAACAGCCAAGACAAGAAGCTAATCAAGGACACAATTCCCTTCACAATAACTTCAAAGAAAATGAAATACCCAGGAATACACATAATAAAAAAGGTAAAAGATCTCTACAAAGAAAATTACAAACCCTAAGAAAAGAAATAGCAGAAGATATTAACAAATAGAAGAACATACCATGATCATGGCTGGGAAGAAGCAACATTGTGAAAATGTCTATACTATCCGAAGCAATCTACAGATTCAATGCAATCCCCATTAAAATACCATCATCATACTTCAAGATTTGGAAAAAATAATTCTTCATTTTGTATGGAACCAGAAGAAACCCCATTTAGCCAAGGCAATTCTTAGTAATAAAAAGAAAGCCAGAGGTATCCCCCTACCAGACCGTCAGCTATACTACAAGGCATAGTGATCAAAACACGGTATTGGCATGAAAATAAAGACATTGACATTTGGAACCAAATAGAAAATCATGAGATTGGGTGGTGCCTCAAAGGAGTAGGGCGCCAAATAGAAAATCATGAGATTGGGCGGTGGCTCAAAGGAGTAGGGCGCCAGCCTCATATGCCCATATGCCAGAGGTGGCCAAGTTCAAACCCAGCCCTGGCCAAAAACTGCAAAAGAAAGAAAGAAAGAAAATCATGAGATGAAACTAACACCCTACAGCCACCTGATCTTTGATAAACAAAACAAGAACATATACTGGGGAAAAGAATTCCTATTCAATAAATGGTGTTGAGAGAACTGGATAACCACATGTAAAAGACTGAAACTGGACCCGCACCTCTCACCACTTACAAAAACTGATTCAAGATAGATAAAAGATTTAAATCTATGGCATAAAACAATAAAAATCCTTGAAGAAAGTGTGGGGAAAGCACTTGAAGATATCAACTTGGGGAAAGATTTCATGAAGAAAACTTTAGTGGCAACTGCAACAACAACAAAAATAAACAAATGGGACTTAATTAAACTGAAAAGCTTCTGTACAGCTAAGGAAACAACAACCAGAACAAGCAGACAACATTCAGAATGGGAAAAGATATTTGCATATTATGAATTGGACAAAAGTTTGATAACTAGGATCTATAAAGAACTCAAATTAATCAACAAAAAAAGACCCAACAATTCCATACATCACTGGACAAGAGACATGAATAGAACCTCCTCTAAAGAAGACAGACAGATAGCTAACAAACATATGAAAAAAATCCCTAATCATCAGAGAAATGCAAATCAAAACTGCCCTGAGATATCACCTAACCCCCATGAGAATGACCCATATCACAAAGTCTCAAAGCTGTAGATGCTGGTGTGGATGTGGAGAGAAGAGATCACTTTTACACTGCTGGTGGGAATGCAAACTAATACAACCTTTTTGGAGGGAAGTATGAGAATCCTCAAGGAACTCAAATTGGACCCCCCATTTGATCCTGAAATCCCATTACTAGGCATCTACCCAGAAGAAAAAAAAACTTTTATCATAAGGACATTTGCACTAAGCTGTTTATTGCAGCTCAATTTACAATCACCAAAATGTGGAAACAGCCTAAATGCCCACCAACCCAGGAATGGATTAACAAGCTGTGGTCTATGTATATCATGGA
This sequence comes from Perodicticus potto, assembly GCA_963574655.1. Classification (NCBI taxonomy): domain Eukaryota; kingdom Metazoa; phylum Chordata; class Mammalia; order Primates; family Lorisidae; genus Perodicticus; species Perodicticus potto. Next base: position 2,923 of record CAUYRH010156963.1, on the reverse strand, counting down.
ATACTATTCAGTCACTGTAAAAGATGGAGACTTTACATCTTTTGTATTAACCTGGATGGAGGAAGAACACATTCTTCTTAGTAAAGCATCTCAAGAATGGAGAAGCAAGAATCCAACATACTCAATTCTGATATGAAGGCAGTACATGAGCTAATACAAGGGGTGGGTAGGGGAGTGGCAAGTGGGGAGAAGAGAGGAGATGAGAGGACAGGAGGGGAGGGCAGGGGAGGAGAAGAGAACAGGGGAGGGAAGGAACAGGGGAGGGAGAGGAGAGGAAGGAAGGGGAAGGGAGAGAAGAGAAGAGGAGAGGAGAGGAATGAGGGTCAATGGTGTATGGCACACCTCTTGGGAGCAGGACACAATTATAAGAGGGACTTAATCTAACAAATGTAATCAGTGTAATCTAATTCTTTGAATTAGATGAATTCCAAACAATGAAAAGAAATATCATAAGAAGGAGAAAAAAATATTTGTTATTCATTAAGTAGAAGTGGATCATCAAAGACGTCTTCATCTTCATTGTCTTGATATTGAATAGGCTGAGAAGAAAGAATTTGGGTTGGTCTTGCTATCTCAAGGGTAGCAGAAGTGAAAGAAAATCCACATGTAAGTGGACCCACACATGTGTTTCAAACACATGATGTTTGAGGGTCAACTCTAGAACTATCATGTGACCCAGTCATCCTTCTTCTTGGCATGTATGCACTCAGGTGAAATCACCACCTCATGAAGATATCTGCACTCCCACATTCATTGCAGCATTATCTGCAATAGCCCAGAAATGGAAACCATCTAAATGTCCATCAATGAATGAATAGAAAAAGAAAATGTGTTATATATATATATATAAAATATTCGATCTTAAAAAAGAAGATCCTGCCATCTACCAAACATAGATGGACCTTTAGGATATTATGCTAAGTGAAATAGACCAGACCCAAAAAAGAAAATATTGAATGATCTCACTTATATGTAGAATATAAACAAAAGAAAAACTCAAACACAGAGAGAGGCAATGAAACAGTAGTTACACAGGAGAGGTGGAGGAGGCAAAGGGAACATGTAAGTTAAGGGATACAAACTAGTAGATGTATAGGATAAACAAGAGATCTGGAGAGCACAGCATGAGGAATAAAGTTAATAAAATTGTGTTGAATTAGGGATTTTTGTTAAATAAGTAGATTTTAGATGTTCTAAACACAAAAAGTAATTATGTGAGATGATAAATAATTAATCTGCTTCACTATAGTAACCATTTTAGTACGACCTCATGTTGTAAACCTCAAATATACACAATAAAATTTATGTTTGAAAAAACAAACAAATGATGAGTTGATTGTAAAATGTGTTGAAATACAAAAGGTCATGAAAAACCCAGGTAATCTTCAAAAAGAAAAGCACTAAAGGATTCAGCACTACAGACAACAAGACCTACAATAAAGCTATAAGCAAGCTCAGCAGGTATAAGTGAACATAGAAAAGACTGTTTTAAAAACATTTAAAACTAAAACTATAGCTGAAAAATAAACTAAACTTGAAGACAGTTTACATTACATAATTCAAGGAAAGTTTTTACCTTGGATTTAATATCAGGGAAAAGTGAATCCCTTTAACTACGTGAATTGACAGACAATCCATTTTTCCATCCCTTCCAGGAAAATAAGTATGTTTGGTGCTTAAGTCTAATAAGGAACTAGTCACAAGTACTTTAAAACACACATTGTGGCTCTTTTTATCATGCTTCTTATTTATTAGACATTAAGTAAGCTACTTCAAATTATTTTTTAATATTAATTAAATGACAAACCTGTGTCTTCAATGCTATAAAACCACTCTCCCTCCTTATTTGCCACAAGGGAGTGAGAAACAGGCTATTCCAAAGCCAAAGCCAGATCCTAGCTAATTCAAAATTATTTTAACAACTACTGACAAATTCTGAGGTTTACCTGATCAAGTCCTTCCCCAGCTTTCCTGAGATTCTGTAATTGGTAAACTTCTAGGCAATCTCCATTATCTTGACAACACAAATCAATTATAACACAGCCCTGGTCCTCAAAGGCATTAATTTGATGAAAAGTAACAAAAGGTTTGCTGTAGTACATTCCTGGAAGAAGCTGTGGGAGAAAACACAAACAATGAAAAAGAGATCTTATTTTATTTTATTGCTTGCTTCAGTCATCTTATCTCATATTAATCAATGGATTGAGATTATTTAATATAGACTAATCAATTGTTACAACTAACTTAAAAATTCTTGTGAAATATGGCACAATGTTTTGAAGGATAAATAAATATTGGACTCTACCAGCATGATTAAATAAAAAATATTGCTACTTGGTATGCTTATGATAAATTAAGTGACTAATTCTTTGAAAAATGTGGTGGCGCCTGTAGCTCAGTTGGTAGGGTGCCGGCCATATACACCAAGACTGGCAGGTTTGAACCCAGACTAGGAAAGCTAAAACAACAATGACAACTGCAACAACAACAACAAAAAAAAAAAATAGCCAGGTGTTGTGGCGGGTACCTGCAGTCCCAGCTACTCGGGAGGCTGAGGCAAAAGAATCGCCTGAGCCCAAGAGTTTGAGGTTGCTGTGAGCTGTGACACCACAGCACTGTACCCAGGGCCACAGCTTGAGACTCTGTCTCAAAAAAAAAAAGAAAGAAAGAAAGAAAGATGCATGCATTACTAAAATTGTTCTTGTAATGAAATTCAAATAGAGTAAATTTAAGTTATTATCTCTTCAAAGAAATAAAAAGTAGACAAATATAATAGCACCATTAATCAGGAATATGAAAAGGTATTTAACCTACATGCTTAGACTTTAGTAGGATTATAAAATTCACATATTAAGAAGTCATAAGGGGCTTGGCGCCTGTGGTTCAATAGGCTAAGGCGCCAGCCACGTACAGCTGAGCTGGC
>CAUYRH010156960.1:0-24690 GCA_963574655.1 Perodicticus potto | reverse complement strand
TAGCTGGGACTATAGGCGCCCACCACAATGCCCGGCTATTTTTTTGTTGCAGTTGTCATTGTCTTTTAGCTGGTCTGGGCTGGGTTTGAACCCGCCAGCCTTGGAGAATGTGGTCGGTGCCCTAGCCACTGAGCTATGGGTGCTGCCAATCTGTGATATAGTTTTTTAAAAGTAATTTTTCCGTCTGTATATCAGTATCTGCATGCTGGCATTGTATATTGGTATTTGGGCCTAGAGGTTTAGCAAATTTCGATTCAGAGTCTTTTTGTTTAGTGGACCACTTTGCAAGTGGTGGTGTGTGCTTCCATCTAGAGGCATCTAGAGTCTGATCATCACTCCTTCTGTCCTGTCAGCAGCTTTTGATGCTCAGTGCCAAAAGAAGACATTGTGTGTTGGAAAATAATGATATTCTATTTCCATAATGTATTATTTATTTCAATTGGTATATTTCCATGGAAGAGTATTTATATTTGGTTACTCAGTGATATAGTTTATGTAGGAAAGGCAAGCTAAATGACCAATTTTTTCTCTTTCCTAGTTATCACAATAATGATTTGGTTCTATACAATCTTCCAATGGTGACCCATTAGTTTTGTTTCGAGTCTCGTGTTTTTAACCTCTAGGGCTAGTCTTACAATGGTTGAGTCTTGGCACCTCTCACAGATTTTGATGAATTAATTATAAATTTGATTTTTTCATTTTTCTCATTCTATCTTTTTTTTGCAGTGATATGTGTATATATTTTTCAAGCCTTTATTCGGATAAGTCTTCTTTCATTCAGCCTGGGGTTACCTGTTCTTTCTTGCATAACTTGAATATATATATATATGTGTGTATTTATATGTACGTGTGTATGTGTGTGTATATACAGAAGAGTCTCACTCTGTAGCCCTGGCTAGAGTTCTGTGGCATCATCATAGCTCACAGCAACCTCAAACTCTTGGGTTCAAGAAGTCCTCCTGCCTCAGCCTCCTGAGTAGCCAGGACTACAGGCACATGCCATAACACCCGGCTATTTTCCTATTTTTAGTAGAGATGGGGTCTGGCTCTTACTTAGGCTCGAACTCCTGAGCTTAGGTGATCCACCCACCTCAGCCTCCTAGAGTGCTAGGAATACAGGTATGAGCCACTATGCCTGGCTGAATATTTATATTTAAACTCTCTCCCAATCTCTCCCATGAGCCTATTCATTTATGTATTAATTCATTTATTTCTTCATCCATTAGATGATGCCTGTTGAGTACCAACTATGTGCCAAGAATTACCCTAAAATAAATAAAAATCCCTTACCTTTATTTGCAATTACATTTCATTGGGGAAGACAGGAAAGACACATATACACAGGATTAAAAGCTGTCTACTCCTTGTTTTCAATGCTACCTTCCCATTTTTACTCCCCTTTCTTCCCAGAGGGATTGGCATTAGTTTTACAACTTTCTGGATTATAGTAAGAAAGCTGTTTTTTTTGGTTGAAAGTTGGCAAGGAGCTGAGGTGCAGAGGAAATAGAAGTAAGAACTGGTTTCTGTAGTTGGAAATGGATCTGCGCTTCTGCATGTATGTTTATATGTACTGTTGTGTGTATATGGCAACCTGGCCACTGGTTAAATAGGGAAATTGGGGGATCAGAAGCTGTATCCCTGAAAATTGAATTGCAGAACAGATGACAGAGACTAGTGATCACTGGTGTGCTAAATGGTTGGGGGATACAACTTTTTGGTATTGTTAATGCTTATTTCTCTACCTAAATTAGCAATTCTTAAAATGATGCATATTTGAATTTCCAGGGGAATGTATAAAAACTACTGATGCTCAAGACATAGATTAATAAATGAGAATCTCTGGGGGTTTATAATGGCAATTGTTTTAAAAGTTCCTTAGGTGATTCCAATGTTCAACCAGGAGTGAGAGCATGAGCCTAAATCAAACAGGCTTTGTATTAGGTACTGAGTTATGATCAAGTAAAGCAAGTTCTCCAACACTACCAGTAGAGGGCAGGACTGCCCTAAAAATTCGAAAACTAGACTGATGTTTTTCATTGCACTAGCTTGGTAGGTATTTCCCCGCATTTTAAATTAAACATTCTACTTTTATAAAACAGAGATTCTGGTTCAAGAATTATATACAATTTATCTCTATTTTATAATTCTATACATTTTAAATTCATTAAAAATATAAATTTTTAATGTAGATTCTGATTAAAATCCAGAAATTTTAATAATATCAACAGGCCATTCAATATAAACTATACTTTAAACAATAATTTTCCTGGGAATCTCAGAAACTTCTATTTCAAGGGCTTCCAGATTTTAAAAAATTCTGTGTTTATTTATTTTAATTGATACCTAATAATATATATATACCAGGTACAGAGTGATGTTTTGATACATGTATACATTGTATAATGATCAAATCAGAGTATTTAGCATGTACACCAACCATTTACCATTTATTTATGGTGAGACATTCAAAATTCTCTCCTCTAGCTATTTTCCAATAAACAATAACAATATTATGGGCAGCGTTTGTGGCTCAGTGGGTAGGGTGCCGGCCCCATATACCAAGGGTGGTGGGTTTGAACCTGGCGCTGGCCAAACTGCAACAAAAAAATAGCCAGGCATTGTGGCAAGTGCCTGTAATCCCAGCTACTTGGGAGGCTGAGGCAAGAGATTCGCCTAGGCCCAGGAGTTGGAGGTTGCTATGAGCTGTGACGGCATAGCACTCTACCAAGGGCGATAAAATGAGACTCTGTATCTAAAATAATAATAATAATACTATTACTGGCTGCAAAATTTAAGCCAACATTATTTGAAATGTTACCATAATAAACACAATTTAGTTTATGATGAAAGTCAGGGGAAATATTTCCTAATTTGGCAAATCATATTTAATTTTTTTAATTACGTAAGTTTTCGGCATGATTGCTTTCTAATTCTAGAGGCTCAAAATACAAAATTGAGTAAGAAGATCAGAAAAGTATTGCTAGGTATGTACTTTATTAGTGTGAGAGAATAATCAATAAATGTTTCCTGTATTAGATGACTAGATTTGGCAGATGAGATAATTCTTGAGTCATTAACCCAGCCTGATTATTCAGAGATTTTCATTCATTTAAAACATATGAAAATTCATGATACTTTCACAATGACTTTATCACTAGTCTGTACTTAATATAAATGAGATCCTATAATAATATGGTAGAAAATGTGATCTAGTACTGATTAGGGTCAAAGTGGTTATTCCTTAAATCTTAGGAACGAGGGAGGGTGTATGTCACCTTGCTGGACTGTTTGAGATGTAGCATTAGGCTTATTGATAGGGATTTTATAGAATCAAATAAATCTTTTCTCTTACCTTCACTTGTGAATATATATTTATTTAAAAAGCAGTATCTATTCTAAGAACTGAAAAGTCTTACAGAAGGATAGGCTGTGGGACAGTGGACCTGTCATCTGCCTCGTTGCTGTGAGTACTGTGTAAATCTAGTTTTCTGAAGAATGCAGCTCAACCCAGCAATATTGACACTTATATTCATGTATGTGTATGTATTGGTATTTGCATGTAAAAACCACCCTCATAACACACATGATTCACCCACTGGCATTGGACTTTAATAAAATGGTGTGTCTATTACAATTTTAGTTTTGTCCACACACTATGATAAAAAGTCTCATTAACATAAAAATTATCATTCAACAACATAACCACAAAATTTGTATATTTTGTAGTTTTTTACTCTGGTGGTCCTATTCGTGAGCAAGATTTCTACAGATATTTCTCTACATCTTTATGGGACTCGAACTAGACAGAAGATTATAAGCTTGTTATATCCTCATTTATATGGTAGGAAGTAGTTTAAAGCATAGTGAGAAAGGCAGCAAAGATTAAAGACAGCTCTTCTCTGATAGTATTTCTCTTTGTGAGCAGAACAACACTGTACCTGGTCTTTCTGGTGGAAATACTTCTCACCTCTGAAGATGCCTAGCTGCTGTCATGGAGCACTCATGCTTCAGCTTGTATGAATGAGAAGATAAAATACGGTGTTAACAGACAGCAGAAGGGACTTCCAGGTAAGGTTATTAGGACAACCAGCCTCCCTAATCCTACGCTGGAACTCTCTGCTGCTCCCAAGAGTGCTGGTCTTTCTTATTGTCATGGAAGCTATCTGGCTGTTGCTGCTTCAGCGTGCAAGAGTCACCTGACTCCCCAGTCCCTTTGCCACAGGCCTGCAAGCGTAGGATGGAAAACAATTTCAACACTCGCCACTTGGACTCCCGCCCTGAGAAGCACATTTGTTGTTCATACATGGTCTTTTGGCTGCCTCCCCTCCGAGCCATCTGTTAAAGGAGGCGTTGTGCCTGCTCTGATGGGATGGCAGGACGTATGTCTTAACCAGCTGACGTCACAAGTTTCAAAGCACATTTACCGTCCGGTATTGAGTACGTAATATTCACTTGTTCTAACACAATCGTTATTAACTTCTTTAATCTTAAAAGCAGTTTTAGGTTCACAGTAAAATCGAGAAGACAGTTCCGAGATGGCTGGAATACTCCCTGCCCCCACACATGCGTTTTAAAACTCCGCAGAGCTGAGACATAGTTAAGGACCGAATTTTGTATCCAGATAATTTGTGAAATTCCCCAAAAGAACTTTTCCAGACTTCCTTTCCCTAAGACAGACACTAGTATTAAATGCTGCTTTTTCCACGACTGAATACAGGATGTAAATACAGCTGCACGCATCGCTGCATTTTCACGTGACCAGCTCTGAGAGAAGAGCGACAATTCACCTGTCATCACTTTGTCCGCAGGGCCACACATGCCTCATCAATTTACAAAGATTGTTTATACTCTTAGAATATTTGATTTGCGTATAATTGATTATGGCTCAGTCCATGTGAGCTTGAATTGTCATTAACAGGGCCCTAGAAGCAGAGGTTTTCTGTATGTGGTGACAGGTTTTCTCTATGAAATTGCCAAGGACTTGGATTGCTTTTTCAAAGATGGTTGGACTGAGCCTTTTGTATCTTGCAGTGAGTACATTTTCAAGTTTGCCATTTCCCTTTTCAAGGCCTCAATTTGCTTCTCCCCAGATATCTAAGCATCCCAGGGTAGAGTTGATCTCGTCCCCAGGCCGCTGTCCGGTTTCATCTTTCCACTGGACAGGTCATCATGTTTTGCAGCCAACTTGTGTATCCTGTATTTGGCTGAAGATCGTTTCATATATTGAGATCTGGATCAGAAAGCCAAGTGAATTTGGGAAGCAAGCCTGACAAAGGTAGCCAGATATCACCTGAATAAACTTAGCTCTGAACCAAACTATAAAAATGGTGGTGGTTTTGGTCTCCAGGGCTGAACATAGAACCCAGAAGAGTTCACACTGCCTTAAAACATTTCAGTCAACAATGGGCCACATATACCGTGGTGGTCTGGTAAGATTGTAATAAAACTAAAAAATTCCTGTTGCCTAGTGATGCCATAATTATATGTAATGTCATAATGGAACACATTATTCACCAGTTTAAGGTTATACTGGTGTAAATAAACCTATTGCTCTGATTTTTCTTATTATTTTAGAATGTACTCTATTTATTAAAAAAAATTAATTGTAAAATAGCCCCAGGCATGTCCTTCAAAAAAATTCCAAAAGAAGGAATTGCTGTCACACGAGGCGACAACTCTACGAGTGTCATTGTCTCTGAACATCTCACAAGGGGAACAAGATAGGGAGGTGGAAGACAGTGAAATTGATGATTTTGACTCTGTCTAGACCTAGGCTAATGTGTGGGTTTGCGTCTTCATTTTTAACAAAAACTTTAAAAAGTAAAAAAAAAAAAAAATTAAATAGAAAAACAAAGAAAGTAATTTTGTACAACCATACAGTATATTTGTGTCTTAAACTGTTATAACAAAGAGATGAAAAGTTTTTGTGTTTTAAGCTAAGTGTTATAAAAAGACTTGAAAAGTTTTTAAAAACTTAAAAAGTTTATAAAGTAAAACGTTACAATAAGCTGAAATTAATTTATTATTGAAGACTTTTAAAATAAATTTAGTGTAGCCTAAATGTCCAGTGTTTGTAAAATGTACGAGAGTATACAGCAATGTCCTAGGCCTTTGTGTTCAATTCACTGCTCACTGTGTCACCCAGAGCAACTTTCAGTTCTTCAGTCTCCATTCCTGGTAAGTGCCTTACATAGGTGTACTATTAAATCTTTTATACAGTGTTTTACTATGTCTTTTCTATGTTTAAAAGTTCAAATACTTACCACTGTGTTACAACTTCCTACAAATTCAGTACTGTAACATGCCACACCGGCTTGTCACCTTTTAGCCTACGTGTGCGGCTCTACCATGTAAGTTTGTGTAAACACATGCTATGATGGTCACATAGTGACAAAATTTCCCAGTGACACATTTTTCAGCTGTTTTTCTGTTAAGTGAAAAAGGACTGTTCTGCAGGTGCTCTGTAAATATGGATGAACAAATGAAGGAGTTAAAGAAGAGTTTTGTGTGATGGTTTGAAAAAACCCAAACACTAAGCTGTAGCAATGGAATGACTTTTATGCATGAATTCACGTTGTTATCCCCCAGCTTCCTGGGGTAGGACCTGATGTGGATTTACCACCAGCTATCTGAGCTTAAACTTCAAGGCCCCTCACCTGCACAGGCCCCTTCCCAGATCCTGGTAGGGACCTAGCAATGCATACACATCTCACTCGTTTTAGTAAGATTAGCAAAAGAAAGATGTATGAACAACCATGGATAATAGTACTGTCTTTTCCCACTGATTTTGCCAGGTCCACACCTTTGTGTTGAAGTATTGGAGTAGCTAGGAGTCTTTTTGGAATTTGGCTAAAATGAAGTTAAATAGCAGATATGTTTTGGTTGTGGTTTAGTGAGATACAGGTGGATTGCAGTCAGTTTTTAGTGTAACTAAGTCATAGGGATATTCCTATCCACTGTAACAACTCAACATAGAGTTGTGACACAAAGGGCTGGGGATAGAGGATGTCTCAAATAAACGGCCTGCTGTCAGAGACAATTCTACCCGTCCTACAGTGCCAGGACCCAAGGTCTGAATTGTTGATAGTTAAAAGTTGGTCTTTGAAAAATGTTTCCTCTTCTCTTGTATGACTTTAGAAGCCAGTTTTCCAATTTTTATCAACATCTTATCAAGAAAGAAGTGATTCTCCCAGAATATGTGTTCTGTAATGCAAGAAAAACCATTGTAAATTTACTATATATTTTTTCCTTTATGCATCGCAACTATTAATAATAATAAATAAATTTTTGTTATGCACAATAGAAGAGAGACTGAATTACCTTTCATTTATTTATTTATTTATTTACTTATTTTTTGTTGTTGTTGTTGCAGTTTGGCTGGGGCCAGGCTCCAACCCTCCACCCTCGGTATATGGGGCCGGCACCCTACCCACTGAGCAACAGGCGCCACCCAGACTGAATTACCTTCCCATTCTGTCTATAGGAAACATTTTTTTAGAGTAGGGCAATAAAATTAGCTAATGAAGAGGATGCATGAAAAGAGAGTACAGAAAGGCATTTATTATAGAGGTACATTGGATGAAGAAATGAAAATTATATGTTACTTTTTTTTGATTTTTATAGTGTTTTTGATACTTGTCAGCTTTTAGAATTTGCAATTTGTTGGGATTGCTTCTTTCCTTTTGTATATTTGCTTAATTTTGTATTCTCTCTATTAAGAGCTCCTTTCCCCAACTTGTATTAACTTTATAACTCACAAAATATTATTAAAATAGAGGTGGTAAATCTGATATGGATAGTTTGGAAGAAAGACAAAGAGAAATATTTTTGGACATTAAAATAAAAAATGTTCAAGATATTTGATGAACATATTTCAGAGTAGATTATAACAGAGAGACTGAGGACAGACCATGTAAAATCGCCTCATTTGCAAGCAAGGACACTATGATATTGAGGGTTTTTTTTTTTTTTTTGAGACAGAGCCGCAAGCTGTCACCCTGGATAGAGTGCCATGGCATTACAGCTCACAGCAACCTCCAATTCCTGGGCTCAAGCGAGTCTCCTGCCTCCACCTCCCAAGTAGCTGGGACTACAGGTGCCCGCCACTACGCCTGGCCATTTTTTGGTTGCAGCCGTCATTGTTGTTTGGCGGGCCCAGGCTGGATTCGAACCCACCAGCTCAGATGTATGTGGCTGGCGCCTTAGCCCATTGAGCCACAGGTGCCGAGCCGATATTGAGGGTTTTTTAAAAATTTCAGATTAATATGAGGGTATAGATGATTAGGTTATATTGCCTGTATTTTTTAGTAAAGTCTAAGTTGCAGTTTTTCCCCCCACCCAGGAGGTGTGCTATAAACCTTTACATTGTCCTGTTACATGACAGCACACCAATCTCCCCCACTTTTCCTCTTCCCTCATCTCTCCTTCTCCCCACCCTAACTTGAGTTTAATTGTGTTTTCCTGTTGTGTGGGTGTGTATTTGTTCATCTGTTAGTTTCATATTAGTATTGAGTACATTGGATACTTGCTTTCCCGTTCTTGTGATACTTCACTAACTAGCATGTTCTCCAACTCCATCCAGGTTAATACAAAAGATGTAAAATCTCCACTCATTTTTAATGGCAGAATAGTATTCCATGGTATACATATACCAAAGTTTATTAATCCATTCCTGTGTGGATGGACATTTGGGTTGACTTCACATGTTGGTAATTATGAATTAAGCTGCAATAAACATTCTAGGGCATATGTCCTTATGATAAAACGTTTTTTTCTTTTTCCTTCTGGGTGGATACTTAGTAATGGGACTTTAGGATAAAATGTAAGGTCTACTTTTATTTTTTTGAGGATTCTCCATACTTCTTTCCAAAGAGGCTGTCTTAGTTTGCAGTCCCACCAATAGTGTAAAAGTGTTTTCTTCTTTCCATATCCACACCAGCATCTGCAACTTTGGGACTTTTCAGGCTATTCTCTTTGGAGTTAAATGGTATCTCAGGGTGGTTTTGATCTGCATTTCTCTGATAATTAGGGATGATAAGCATTTTTTCATATTTGTTTTGGCCGTTCATCTGTCTTCTTCAGAGAAGGTTCTATTCATATGTCTTGGCCAGTAATAAGATTGTTTGCTCTTTTTTTGTTGATTAATTTCCATTCTTTGTAGATTCTGGTTATCAACCCTTTCAGATTTGTAACATGCAAATATCTTTTCCCACTTTGAAGGTGGTCTGTTTGCTTTAATGATTGTGCCCTTAGGTGTGCAGAGGCTTTTTAGTTTAATCAAGTCCCATTTATTTATTTTTGTTGTTGTTGTTGCAATTACCAATGGAGTCTTCTTTATAAAAAATTTCCCCAAACTGATATTATCACCTTTCTTCCAAGATTTTTATCGTTTTCTGTCTTAAACTTAAATCTTTTATCCATCTTCAATTTTTGTAAGTGTTGAAAGGTGTGGTTCCAATTTCAGTCTTTTACATATGGTTATCCAGTTCTCCCAGCACCATTTGTTGAATAGGGATTCTTTCCCCCTACTGTAAGCTTTTGTTTGGTTCATTGAAGATCTGATGACAGCATGAGGCTGGTTTCATCTTTAGGTTTTCTTTTCGGTTCCATTTTTCTGTGTCTTTAGTTTTGTGCCAATACCATGCTGTTTTGATCACTATAGACTTTTAGCTTAACCCAAAGTCTGGTAAAGTGATGCCTCCAGATTTGCTTTTATTGGTAAGAATTGCCTTGGCTATACGAGCTTTTTTCTGGTTCCATATGAAACAAAGAACTATTTTTTTTTTTTTAGTTTTTCTAAGTATGATGCTAGCACTTTACTAGAGATTGCACTAAATCTGTAGATTTCTTTGGGTAGTACAGACAACTTAACATTGTTGATTCTTCCCAGCCAAGAGCATGGTATATGTTCTTCCATTTGTTGATGTTTTCTTCCCAGAAACCTTTTCTTAGGGTTTCATAATTCTCTTTGAAGAGGTCCTTTACCTTCTCTGTTAGATACATTCCCAGGAATTTCATTTTCTTTGAAACTACTATGAAGGGTATTATATTCTTGTTTTTCTTCTTGGCTTGATTGCTATTGGAATATACAAAAACTGATAATTTGTGGACATTAATTTCATACCCCATGATGTTACTGTATTTTTTGATCACTTTAGGAGGTCTATGGTTGAGTCTCGGGTTTTGACCTCTTCTGCCCCCATTTGAATGCCCTTAGCATCCTTCCCTTGCCTGACTGCTTTGACTAAGACTTCTAGCACTATGATGAATAGTAGTGGTGATGGTGGACATTCTTACCTAGTTCCAGTTCTAAGTGGAAAAGATTTCGGTATTAACTCCATTCAGTATGATACTGGCTCTGGCTTTTATCAGTTTAAGAAATGTCCTATCTTAAGTGTTTTTATCAAAAAAGATGCTGAATTTAGTCAAATGCCTTTTCTGTTTCTATTGAGAGGATCATATGGTCTTCGATTTTGCTTCTGTTTATGTGGTGCATACATTTATGGATTTGCATATCTTAAACCAGGCTTGTATCCTGGGATAAAGCCTACTTGACCAAGATGTACAGTTTTTTATGATGTGTAGCTGTATTCTGTTTGCTAGAATTTTATTGAGTATTTTTGCATCAGTATCATCAGTGAGATTGGTCTACAGTTTTCCTTTTCTTTTGGGTCCTTCTCTGGTTTTGGTATGATATTGAAGAATCTTAAAAGTTGAATTCCAGAGTATGGCGATATTAGTAGAAATGAATCCTAGTAGATATAGGCACATGCCGGAACCTGAAAGATTTCTGTTTTCAGTAGACAGTAGGAAGACATAATCCCAAAGATGAGGTTGTCAAAGTAGAAAGTAAAAATAAATTTTTGGAAGTTTCTCATCCTTTAAGAAAAAAGAATATTGAAAGTGCTATAGAATATATAAATGAATTATGTGCCTATATTATCTACTGATAAAGCAATTTAGGTTAACAATGTTTTTTTTAACATTTATTAATATTGATATTGATAACTCTTGCAATGTAATCATAATAATAACAACAATAGTATCTATTCTGAAGATCTTTGTGAAGAATAAAATATGCATTCAAAGTGCTCAGCATAGTGTCTGGCATAGAAAAAGTACAAAAACTATATACTTAGACTATATAACATATTACTATGGTAAATAAAAATAAAATCAGTTGAAACATGCAATATATAAAGAAAAGAATGCCTTCATGATAGAGCAGGTTTAATGGACATTTACTACTTCATTGATTATAAATTACCATGCAAAGTAAATGTGTATGATATTTTATCACTCTATTAAAGTATTTACCCTTGGGAGAAGTTTAAAGAGACTGGAAGGAATGAAGGTTAATAAAAGAGTTGATTTAACAGTGTTAAATATTTGAAACAGCAAGGCTTTATTTCCACTAATAAGATACCACTTAGTGAGACATGATAAAACTCAAGAGAAAATTCAAAAAGCCTAATGATCTTTCTAATGCTCTTTCTCACTCCCCGACATTTTAAATATATCAAGAATAAACCTTGATACACAAACCATAGAAAGGCCATAAAAAACCTGATACAGACAATTTAAAGTAATAGTTAAAGCTATGAATGTCTTAGAAGAAAACACAGTTGTAAATGATCATTACCTTGGATTAGACAGAAGTTTCATAGATATGAACAAAAGGTTAAGTGACAAAAGAAAAACTAAGTGAGGTGAACTTACAATAAATTAAATTGAAATTAAAAACTTTTGTTTAATTTATTATTATCTTAATTTAAGATAATATCAGAAACTATACAAAATGGAAGAAAATATTTGTAAATCATGTATCTAAAATGAACTTATATACAGAATATTCTTCGAACTCAATAATAAAAAGCCAATCCAATTTTAAAAATGTGCAAATAATTTGAATAGGCATTTGTCTAAAGAACGTATACAAATGGCCAATATGCATATGAAAAAATGCTCAATATCATCAGTAACTAGGGAAATGTAATATAAAAGCACAATGAGTACCACTCCATACACAGGATGGCTAGAATCAGTAGAATGAACAATAACAAATGTTGGTGAGGATGTAGAGAAATTAGAACCCTCAGACATTGCTGGTGGAAATGTAAAATGATGTAGCCTTTGTGGAAAAGCTTGGAAATTCCTCAAAAAGTCAGAGTTACCATAATGACTCAGCAATTCCACTTTTAGATATTTACCTAAGACAAATTAAAATATATACTATAAACAAATGCCCATCAATTCATAAGTGGATTATAATATGTGGGTATATGTATGCCATGGAGGACTAATCAGCCCTTAAAATGGTGAACTAACACCTTTTGTAACAGCCTAGGTGGAAATGGTTGTTACATTTTTCTAAGTATAGTATCACAAAAGTGGAAAAACAATGCCACATACTCACTGTTAAATCAATCAACTAATCAATCAACATTCATGTATACATGAGGTAGTAAAACTCTCAATGGAAAGCAAGCTGGTGAAAGGGATAAATTCATACCCAATGGGTATAAAGCACACATACCATCTGAGTAACGGGCACATTTATAATTTTGACTCTAATAGAACAAAAGCAACTCAAGTAACCAAAACATTTGAACCCCCATAATATTCTGAAATAAAAACCAAAACAATCAAAATAAATATATATATCCATTACAACACACAAGATACTATACATGAATATGAACAATTATTCATAAGAGTTAAAAGGTGGAAACAACTCAAATATCTATCACTTGATGAATGAATAAACAAATGTGGCGTATCAACGCAATGAAATACTCCTTCACCATAAAAAGGAATGAGGTAATATCACATGCTACAAAATGAGTGAACTGTGAAATCATTATGTCAAGTGAAAGAAGCCAGGCGAAAAAGACAACATGTTTCACGAGTCTATTCATATAAATTTTTCATAATAGGGAAATCCATCAGACAGAAAGTAGATTAGTAATTGCCAGGCTGGGGAGAGGGTGGGAAAATGGTAACCCGCTATTAATGGGAACAGAATTTCTTTTGGAGGTAATCACATTACAATGGAATTAGATAATGATGATGGGTGAACAGAACTATGAATATAATAAACATCTTTTAACTCTATAATTTTAAAGGATAAATTTTATGGTGTATGAATTATACCATAATAACAATAATAATAATATAAAAATTTCTCTGAAAACAGAGACAGTTGCTTCACTGTCTTCCAGAATGCATTCTTTGAGACAAGAAATCTGCTGTCATCTTCTGTTTGTCCTAAGGGCCATGCGTCTTTTTTTTCCTCTGGCTGATCTTAAGATTCTTCTGTCCACTGGTATTAAGCAATTTGATTGTGTTGTATCTTGATATAGCTTTTTAAGGTTACTTGCCCTGGTATTTCATTAAGTTTCTTGAATCTTTAGGTGTATTGTTTTTATCATCAATTCTGGAAACTTTCATATATAATTGGCTCACAATGTTTTGGAAAAAGAACTACCTTTTACCACCACTTTGGGCTCTCTGATTATATATATATATAAGGTTTTTGGAGGTTTATCCAAAACTTACTGTAGGTGTAGAAGTTTTTTGTTAGTTTTATTTTTCTTTCTTTTTTCATTTTGGTTAATTTTTATTGTCCTTAAATTTGTACATCTTCTACAGTGTCTCATTGGCTCTTATAAGTCCCACCAGTGTATTTTTCATCTCAGAAATTTGTAGTTTTCATTTTAGAAGTTCAGTTTTTTTCCTTGTAAAAAAATATCTTCCATGCATTTCTTAACATGTGCATACTCTCCTCTTCCTTCCTGAACAAATGACTGTAGGACTTACAGCTTCAGTGTCCTTTTTCTGTTAATTCTACCATGTGTGACATTTCTTGATCTCTTTGTACTGATCAGCTCTTATCAAATTACGGGTCATGTTTCCTACTTCCCATGCCTGGTATTTTTGATTGGATGCTAGATATGAATTTCGTTTTGCCAAATGCTGGATATTTTTGTGCTCCTTTACATCCTCTAAATTCCTATTCTGATATGCAGTTAAGTTTCTTGGAAACCATTTGGCCATTTAAGGCTTTTCAATTGCTTTTCAGTTTTATTAAGCATAATTTCAGCAGGCTTTAGACTCAAGCAAATTTTTCTGCATTACTGAGGCAATCAACACTTTAGTCAGAGTACTCTGCTCAGTATGACATGTGTTACAAGGTTTCTACACTTTGTTCAACCCTATTCTATTTCCAGTGAGAGCTCCAAGTGTTCTACCTGTGGCTTTTGTATTGTTTTTTTCCCCCAAGTTTTAAGCAATTTCCTTACATACAGGTGCTGATCAGTATTCAAGCATTGATATTCTGTAGATCTCCCAAATTATTCTCTGTGCAGTTCTCTCCTCGCCAGTATTTATTTTGTCTTGAAAACCTTGGAGTCCTGGAGCTTTCAGTTCTATCTCTTCAACTCTGTGAAGCCCTGCCTGGGCTTCCTTTCTCAATGTGCCTGGAAACTCCCTCCAGTCACTGAGCTGGATCACTGTAGTGTTGATTTTGTTTCCAGTCTCTCGAGAACTGCTGCCCTAGTAGATGAGCTAATACAAGGGTGGGTGGGGTGAGGGAGGAGGATGGTGGGTCACAGTGTATGGCACACTTCTTGGGGATGGGTCACAATTATAAGAGGGACTTTAACAAATGCAACAGGTGTAACCTAATTCTTTGTACCCCCAATGAATTCCAAACAACAGTAAAAAAATGCAGCCTAAGATAGTCTGCAAACAAACAAACAAACAAAGGAATTGTTGCCCTGTATTGCCTACTGTCCAGTGTCTGAAAATAATTGTTTCTTATACTTGGTCTATCTTCTAGTTGTTCAAAATACAAAGGTGACCCCAGTCTCTGTTACTCCATCTTGGCTCAAAGTGGAAATCGGGTTATATATATTTTTATATTCCCATTTTTATGGAACTAGCCTATTCCACACTGAATAGAGAAAGTTACCACATTAAAATGTCTCTCAATAATTTCTAATCATTCCTCAGGTGATTCTTCCCGTATGCTGAGAACACATTTCTTAGTTTATTCATTCATTGATTCATATAAAAGGTATTTATTGGGTGTTTATAATATTCAGGCACTGTTATAGGTGCTGTGGATACAATGACAGACAAAGAAAGATGACATTTCTGTGTTTAGTAGTTTACATTTTGTTGAGGGGCAGCCAAAATGGAACAGTAAATTTCACAAAGCAGAAAATGCAACATAAAGAACAAATTAGATGCTGTAATAGAGAGTGACTAGAGGAAAGGAAGCAAATTTAGGTTAAGAGTCACTGGAAGCTAAGACATAATCTGAAACCTAAATTATAAATATCACTAATAAAAAAAAAAACTCTGGCAAAGAGAATTCCAAGAAGAGGAATGAGCAAATAAAAAATCTCAAAGAGGAAATGAGAAATGTGTATTTGAGGGATAGTAAAAAGAACAGTGTGGCTAGATTATAGAGAGTGGTGATGAAAAGTGGGAGCAGATAAGAGAGAAATGTATGAGGTAACTTATTCCCAGTGCAAAGATCAAGTAGGTAGGGTGCATATCAACCACGGCTTATCCCTAGCAACACCAGTCTCTGTTCTCCTGTTCTCCACTTAAGGTCTAGCCAATTCCGTTCTAGTGGCTACTCCGACACCTAGAATAAATGCTAATTACTTCAAACCATCAATCCCCAACCTTTTTGATACCAGGAACTGGTTACATGAAAGACAATTTTTCCCTTGACTGGGAACGGGAAGGTTTGGGGATGATTCAAGTGAATTGCACATCCACCTCAGATCATCAGGTATTAGATTCTCATAGGAACCACCCAGCCTCAATCCCTTGCATGTGCAGTTTACAGTAGGGTTCGTGCTGCTATGAGAGTATAATGCCACTGCTTATCTGACAGGAGGTGGTGCTCAGGCAGTGATGCCAGTGATGGCAGTGGCCTTAAATACAGATGAAGCTTTGCCCACTTGCCTGCTGCTCACCTCCCGCTGTGTGGCCCAGTTCCTAACAGGCCATGGACCAGTACTTGTCCACAGTCTTGGGGAGTTGGGGACTGCAGCTTTAGACCAAGCATGGTAATCCTATTTATCTAGCTAGAAATTGGTTTTGGAAAGGCAAGTGAAAAAGACTTGGACAGTGAGAACAGAGGGACAGGTTTCTAGGGATAGTTTATTATTTATTTAAAAAAAAAATAAGACCAAAGTCCTGCAGGAGGAGTTGGCCTTTTCTTTCATTAGACCAGTGATTCTCAACTGGGGGCAATCTTGTACACCCAGGGACATTAAGCAATATGTAAGGACATTTTTGTTCATGAAATCTGGGTATATTCTACTATTATCTACTGAGTACAAACTAAGTATACTACCAACAATTCGTAGGGCATCCCCCACAGCAAGGAATTACCCAACCCCAAATATCAAAATTACTAAGGTTGAGAAATATATCACCTTTAGCTATTTTTTGGTGTAAATGTGATGGCTACAACTGTGGTGGCCATCTTATAAGCAGGAAAATTAGCTGATATGCTAAAGATGAAAAGGTAAAAGTGAAAAGTCCTTAAGAATACAATGATATCTTTGATCTATTAAATCAGAGGTTCTCAACCTGTGGGTCGCGATGGGGTCGAACAACCCTTTCACAGGGGTGGCCTAAGACCTTCGGATAACACGTATTTTCAGTAGTCTTAAAAAATGAGACACCGGTCCTCTATCCCTCTCCAGGCGAGACCGCCCACATGCAGATACACCCACATACGAGTACCCAGCGTGTTGATATCATCCCGCCAACCCCATCACATACACCCCATACAAATACGGCAAGAAAAATAATTTTATGGTTAGGTGTCACCACAACATGAGGAACTATATTAAAGGGTCGTGGCACTAGGAAGTTTGAGAACCACTGTGTTAAATCAATCAACTTATTACTTATAACCACTTCAGAATTTCTCATTATATGAACTCTTACCTGTGCCTACAGGTTAGCCTATTTTGAGTTCAGTAGTCCCATCTAGGAGTTTAGAGTCTGGAGGAGAGATAACATGTTTGGGAGTCATCAATAAAGAAATGAAATGTGAAGTTATGACACTGGGAAAGGGCATGAGTGAGACCCAGCACTAGGTACTGCCAACATTTGTATAAGTTGAGTTAGCACAAAAGACAAGGAAGTACAAATCAGGGATGGCTAATAATAATAATATCTTAATGCTTTCATAGCAATTACTCCATGCCATAAAGTTTTCTATATGCTTTAAAAACATTAATTCATTTAAAACTTATAACAACCTTATCAGGTAGATGCAATCATCCCATTTTATGTGTGAGAAAAATGAACCATAGAACAATTAAAACTAATTTATCCAAGATCATAGAGTTAGTAGGTACATGAGCTAAGATTCACATCCAGGCAGTCTGGCACTGTCATGGTTCGGATGTATCCCCTTCTAAATTCAGGTGTTGCCAATATAATGGTATTAGAAGGTAGGGACTTTAAGTGAGATGAGGCCATAAGTAGTCCTCCCTTATGAATGAAATTAGGTACCCTTACAAAGGGGCTTGAAGGAAGATTTTCATCCCTTCTTGCCTTTCCACCTTCTGCCATGTGAGTTCCTTCTCTCCAGAGAACTCAGTATTCAAGGCACCATCTTGGAATAAGAGACCAAACCTGCTGATGTCTTGAACTTGAACTTCCCAGCCTTTAGTAATAATAAATGTATATTCTTTATAAGTTACCTAATCTCAGGTATTTTGTGATAGCAGCATAAACAGACCAAAACAAGCACCAAAGTCTAAACTGTTTTGTCATGTAGCATTTCTAGCATTAGAAACATGGGTTCATAGAAGGTAAGAAAAGTAAATGAGAAAGGGGCAATAGTTAGCCATGTTGAATGCTATTAATGAATCAAAAAAGAGAACAGGGAAGTGTCACTTGTTTTTGGAAAGAAGAAGAACATTGATGATCTTGACATGAGCAGTTTTTAGTTCCTTAGATGAAAAAAAATAAATTCATTTGTCTAGAGTGAGAAGTGAATAAGGGCTGAGAATTCTAGGCTCAACGTCTAGAATTTTATACGTTTAATTGCTGTAGATGTATGCTTATAAATTAATTAAAATTCTTGACTTTAAGTAATTAAGGCCCAAAATGAGTAATACAGACAAGACAATTATGGCCAAGTAATACACTTCAATTGTAACTTGAAATAATTATAGAATGGGCATGTGATTTTTCGTCTACCATACATTGATTTTCTTTTGATTCTTTTCTAGATCTGCTTTTTTTCATTTGATTTCTTTTCTAGATCTTTTTTCCCTTTTATTTTACCTTCTCATTTTGTATGCTTTGAGGTAGAGACCTGTATCTCTAGTGGGAACACAGTCAAATTGTGGCCTTGACTATCACTGAGGCATTGAATTCCACAAGTAGGTGCCTGTTAACCCTAATGAGCCGGGTTTACAAGTTACTGTAATACTGCATGTGAATTTTTGGGACAGACATTACAGGCATGTTTCTCATTGTGATAAATATCTAGGGAATCTCACTGGAGTGTTGACATAGTGAGTCTTAAATCCAAACATATCCTAGGGTGAAATTATGATGTACTATACAGGTGCTGTAAACAAATTAGATGAACAGTTTTGTTTGCATCTACCAGCTTCAAGAACCTATCTTATGGTACCAATGTGTTCTTCAGAGAATTTGCTGGTCCCACAATATTCTGCCGTATTTCTGTTAATAAAGTAATTTGTGCCTCACATTCCTATACCTGAACTTTGAGCAAGATGGACATAAAAATTTACTTTTAATAATAATAAATTCATCATTATGTATTAAAAGAATTATTTAAATTTAGATGCACAGAAAATAAATAAATGAAGCGTGTCAACTTTGATTATGAATTAATCTGAGTAATATTTTTCTTATGCATAAATTCATAGCCATAATTCCACAGAAGTGAGACTATGACATGATGTCAACTGTGTGTTAAGTCCTATGTTTACAGAAGTAAAATTATTACATTTCTATGTTTATAAGAAGTCACACAAGCTATTGACTTTTTTGTATGGTAGGTTTTCATTTTAGTGATCAGAGAGGAAAAAAACACTTGGCTTTAGGTGTACAGCCACAAAAAATGTTTGCAAATAACTAGTGGCATTTTTTCATCTGCCAAGTGGGAACAATCATACCTTCTTGGCATATAATAAGTGTTCAGTAAATGTTTTCTAATTTCAATTTTATGTACAAAAGTCAGCATGTGATCAGCGTCCTATTGTCCTATTGTCCTTCTGGGGAAATAGGACACTGGGGGTAACTGTTCTCCAGAACTCTCCAAGCACATGGAAGATAGTCATTCAGATTTAGGTCTAAATTGAAGAGGAAAAATTATTTGGCATATGGGAGTTATTTCTTTCCAAGAAGAAATAAAAAAAAAATCTATGTTTTGCCTGAATATTTAAAAATTTGAGTAGGATGCAATCTGGGATAAAACTGTAAGACTTGCCTGATGATTTAGCTCTGGACTATCCCTCACATCAGTCAACATGGCATGACTCCTTGGCTTTGGTTTTTGGCACTAATAGTGATCTTTGAAAAAAAAAACTCATAAATTCATTTGATTGAGTATCTGTGGCACAGATCAAGTTTTTACTGGTAGAGCCAAGTCATGTACTTTCCCTCTGCTTTTCCTTGGCTTGCTCTCCAATGTTCCTGCTGCTCTTCCCATAAAAGACAGTTACTTGTTTGGCTTCCAACCCACACCAAGCAAGAGTCTGGATTCAGGTTTTTGTCTCGAACAAGACCAAAGTCTGCATTCAGGTTTTATAACAAAACAAATGTCTGGAAATGAAGCATTCAGTCTATTTGTCTTTTGGGCAATATAAAACAACTGGTCTGACATTTTTTATTTAATTAACAGGTGGTTAATGGCCTAACGGCAATATATACTAGTTAGTTGAAAGAATACTCACGTGTAAGTTTAGGCACTAGAAAGCCTAGACCTTAAGTCTGGTTATGCTCCTTACTCAGGCCTTAACCTTTCTAATCCTCAAGTTCTTTGTGTCTCAAATGGGATTGATGCTGGGCATGGTGGCTCATGCCTGTAATCCCAGCACTATGGGAGGCCAAGGCACGTGGATTGCCTGAGCTCAGGAATTCAAGACCAGCCTGAGCAAGAGTGAGACCTATCTCTGAAAAAAAAAAAATAGCCAGCTAGTCTACAGTGACAGGTGTTGGTAGTCCCAGCTACTGGGAAGGCTCAGGCAAGAGAATAGCTTGAGTCCAAGAGTTTGAGGTTGCTGTGAGCTATGACACCATGACACTCAACCCTAGGGCAAATTAGGGAGACTCTGTCTCAAAAAAAAATAATAATAAAATAAAATGGGATTAATCATACCCATGCTAGAATGTTTTCATGAAGATTAAAATGAGGTAGCATATGTAAAGTGCTTACGTTTAAAGAAAGGCAACTAATACTAATATGAAAGAAGAGAAAAGAGAAGATCCAGTTAGGCAATCATAGCAATACATAGATAAGAAATGAGACACATAAAACATTAGCAGTAATGAGAGATTAAACACATATGCACACATGTTTCTGGGATCTATTTCAGATAAAGGAGTAAAGATAAAGGCCAGGAGGGGAGAAATGGAACAACAAAAGGGAAGCCTGTGGGAGAAACAGAGCTTAAGGAAACCAAGGTGGCTTTAGTTTTCAACAGGTTAGCATTGAGGCCCACAAGACATCCCAGTGAAGTTCAGGGAAGAGGTAGAGGCTGGAAATACAAGAGTCATCAGCATATAGAAGATATTGAAAGCTGTGGTCAAATAAGATCACCAAAGGTGTATATGCAGAAGAAATGAGCAGAGGCTCAAGAAGTGAACTTGGACTGAGCCTTGGGCAAATAACATTTAGAGGTCAGACTGGTGAGGACATACCAGAAAAGGGGATGAGCTAAGACTATCTGCTTTTCTGGATCCATTTATATTTTTAGTATCTTTGAACATCATCACTGTGCTATTGCAGGGTAAATAGAGGTTGTCTTAGATTGCCTTAACATTCTTCTAGAAAAATCCAGAAGAGAAATAGCTATTATAAGTTAGGGTGTTATAAATTTAAGTTACAAAGAATAAAATGTGTGCATGTGCTTTCATTTTTCTATTTTTTTGTTTTTTTAACTTATTTTACTTTTTATTTGAAAATCTCACAGTTATTCTTTCTGACAAAAATTATATGCATTCATCATCTACAACATGATGTTTTGAAATATGCATACTTTATGGACTGGCTGAATCAAGCTAATTAACAAATGCATTACATCACATACATTTTTTGTGGTGAGAATACTTAAAATCTACTCTTTTAACCATTTTCAAGAATACAACACATTGTTATTAACTGTCTATATGTACAATAGATCTCTTGAGAGATCTTTTATTACTCTTTTTTATTTTTATTTTTTATTTTTTTGAGGCAGAGTCTTACTTTGTTGCCCTCAGTAGAGTGCCTTAGCATCATAGCTCACAGCAACCTCAAACTCATGGGCTCAAGAGATTCTCTTGCTTCAACCTTCCAAGTAGCTGGAACAATGGGCGCCTGTGACAATGCCTGGCTATTTTCAGAGATGTGCATGTGTTTTTGTAATATGGCAATTTAATTCCTATTGTAAAAAAGGATTAATTTACACTGCAGTTTAAAGGTACAAAGAATAAATCCTCAACATGTATTTTCATTTCATATCTGAGTTTGTGTACCCTTTTATTTATTTATAGCAAAAGATATATGAAGGCGAAAAGTTCACCTAAGAATTTATCTTCAATTATAGCTCAAAAACACAAAGGTTCTAACTTGTGTTTTGAAAGACAGGCTCTATTTCAACAATTTCCATTTTTCTAAGGACAGTCATTGGTATACAAGGAAGACTTTCTGTAAGACAGTATTCTGTACCAGGGTGTTTGGCTTTCTCTTATTTGATTCCCTTATTGGCAACTATTCATAACACAAATGCTTTTGTCCTTTCCTCCCTCTCCCTGTCACAATAGACCAAGTAATTAACCAAGTGAAGAGGCTGTCAATTAAACACTGATACTAATCTAGGCATAAAAGCTTTTTTAGGGAACATTGGTTTTGAACATATTTTCAGCATTATCAGCTTTGATTTTATTCAATCCAATTCTCATACAATAGAGTGCTCCAAATGTTTATATGCCATCTAGGCAACACTTGGAACATGGATGACCCACACTGCAGAAACAGGGTTCACAAAGAATGTACAGACAATAAGCTCTCTATTGTGCCTCCAGGGCCTATTTTTCCAGGAATAGATGTTCTATCATTAATTAATGTCTCACATCTTTAATGATAAGATTGTCAAAGACAATTAAGGAAATGATTACAAGCGTCCTTGGCAACTGAAATGTCCCATAGATTTTAGCTTACTTTCCCTAAGTGTGGCTTAAAGGTCATTTCTTTGAAGTATGAAGACTTAAGCATGCCTCGCATTGGTGGCATTATGCACAAATGTTATACAAAAAGAAGACATCATTTTTGCTTGATTTCTTCAGCATAAATAAAAAGGTGTTTAAACATAATTTTATTTCTAAGCCATTGCTCCAGCAATTAATTATTTAATACTAAATTTTCTTTGGGAATTGCTAGTGCTTGTTATCACCTTAATAATAACCTTAATAATAATAATGAATCTTTGTTAATCTGTTAAATAAACTCATATAATGTATGCTATAATTAGTTTCCTTTGGGTAAATCCATTTGTAGCATTCACTACCAATTAATGATTTTATTCCTTTCTCTTACTTTCAATACATCCATTCAAAAGTACAATTATGCCCAAGCAGTTCCTGTAAGACTTTAGGGCTTCAAGAAAAGACTCCTTTTCCAAACCACTGTCAAAAGAAGGGGAGATCAAGAGGATAGTTAACGTCAGAAGATTCCCTCCTTCTCAATGTTATGGAATAATTTCTTTGGGATAGGTGGCAGTTCTTTGTGGGTATGGTAGAATTTGGCTATGAATCTGTCTGGTCCAGGCTTTTTTTTGTTGTTCTTGTTGGTAGACTTCTTTAATTGAAGAGTTATATTTCTCCAATACTGCTGCTTGTTACTGGTCTGTTCAGGATTTCTATCTTCCTGATTTAGGAGACTGTCTTTTCAGGAATTTATCCATTTCTTCTACATTTTCTAGAGGTTTGGGTAATATTTGCAGATGATACTTTGTATTTCTGTGATATCAGTTGTAAAGTCTTCTTTTTCATTTTTGATTGAGCTTTTTGGGTCCTTTCTCTTCTATTTCAGATTATTCTGGTTAGTGGTCTATCAATTTTGTTTATCTTTTTAAAAAAACAACTTTCTGTTTTCTTGAACCTGTGTACTTTTTTGTTGTTGTTTATTTGTTTTTCATTTCCATTATGTTTAATCCTGCTCTGAGCTTTGTTATTTCTTTTCTTCTACTGGCTTTGGGATTGGTTTGTTCTTCATTTTTACTTCCTTGATGTGTGGCATAAGATTGTACATGTGTGAACTTTCTTTTTAATGTAGGCATTTAAGGTTATAAACTTTGCCCTTAGGACTGCTTTTTAGGTATCCTATAGATTTTGAAAACTTATAATTTCTTTGTCATTCAGTTAAAAGAATATTTTGATTTCCATTTTAATTTTGTCATTGACCCAATGATCAGACAGAGGCAGATTGTTTAATTTCTATGTCTTTATAGCTTTGGGTGTTTCTCTTGGAATTTATTTCTAATTTTATTCTACTGTATCTGGTATGATTTTGAATTTTTTTTCTTTTTCTTTTGATCTGAAGGCTTTTTTTATTATTAAATCATAGCTATGTACATTAATGCAATCATGGGATACAATGTGCTGGTTTTATACACAATTTGAAGTATTTTCATCTAACTGGTTAACAGTATTTTCTTAGTTATTGTGTTAAGGCCTTTATATTCTACATTTAGTAAGTTTCACATGTACTCTTATAAGATGCACTGTAGGTGTGGTCCCAACAATTACCCTCCCTCCACCATCCGCCCTCCTCCCCTCCCTATCTCCTTTCCCCATATTCTTGGGCTATAATTGGGTTATAGCTTTCAAATGAAAGCTATAACTTGGTTTCATAGTAGGACTGAGTACATTGGATACTTTTTCTTCCATTCTTGAGATACTTTGCTAAGAAGAACTTATTTCAGCTCCATCCATGTAAACATGAAAGAGGTAAAATGTCCATCTTCCTTTAAGGCTGCATAAAATTCCATGGTGTACATATACCACAATTTATTAATCCATTCATGGGTCAATGGGCACTTGGGGCTTCTTCCATGACTTAGCAATAATGAATTGGTCTGCAATAAACATTCTGGTACAAATATCTTTGTTATAATGTGATTTTTGGTCTTCTGGATATATACCTAGTAGAGGAATTGTAGGATCGAATGTCAGGTCTATTTTTAGATCCCTAAGTGTTCTCCAAACAACTTTCCAAAAGGAATGTATTAGTTTGCATTCCCACCAGCAGTAAGTGTTCCCTTTTCTCCACATCCACACCAACATCTCTGGTTTTGGGATTTTGTGATGTGGGCTAATCTTACTGGAGTAGGATGATATCTCAAGGTAGTTTTGAATTGCATTTCTCTGATGATTAAGGATGATGAATATTTTTTCATATATCTGTATGCC
>CAUYRH010156959.1:0-12260 GCA_963574655.1 Perodicticus potto | reverse complement strand
TTTTCACATAGTAAATGAGAAAATATCATGAATGTTATATCAATCAGGTTGATAAAAATATCTCCGATTGTATGTGAAGCCCGCACACTGTACCCCATGACTGAATTATTGTACACAGCTATGACTCAATAAAAAATAATTTTAAAAAAATCAATGTTTATAATGTTCAGAAAACAGATATTTCACATTCTTGGTTAAATTTATCCCTAGTATTTTTTTTAGCTATTGCAAATAAAATCGTTTTCTTAATTTAAAAAAAAAAAAAAAGATTTACTACAAATCCTTCCAAAAGCATTTTGTGACATTTCTAAGCATCAAAAGTGATTCATGTGGATACAAATTCATGCTTCAGAAACCAATTATTTGTTAGTCATTGCCTGAGTCCTTATTATAAGCTAGCCCTTAGTTACTTACAAACAAGAAGAATCCCAATGTAGCATAGATGTAGAGGTTGGTTGTTTACTTGTCTGTTTTCTTTGCCACTCTCTGAATGTCTTCACTGATAATTTAGATAGGCATTTTAATATATTTTCTGCTATTATTTTTTAGGTTGGTGGTTAAATTAGTACTTCTTACTTAAGGAAAAATGGCTTATAACATTATTTAAACTGACAGGCACATTTTCAGTGCAATGACCACAAATCTGACCCATTTTGTTGGGGTTTTTAGCCCCTTTTTCCTAATCCCTCTCTCATATTTTTATTTTCTCCTCTATTTTACTTTTGAAACATCTTAGTTTAGAAACAGGTGTATTCTTTTGACTATCATAATGTTTGCTTGTCTGTTTGTTTTCTTTTAAGCAGATAAGGCTCCACAGTTGGGTGAAACTGTAATTTTAATAGTTAGAAAGAAAGAAAAATACATAATTTTAAGTGCAATACTCCAAATACATAGCAAGAAGTTAAATCATCTGCAACAAAAAGCAGTTCACTGTCTGCATTCACCTGACTTTACCACTCCAGTGTCTAACTTTACTATTCTAGGAAATTCTTGCGAAGAAGAAAAGAGTTGAAAACAATTTTATTGTTTCTTTCTAATATTTACTCAGGATCCTTTTTTCCAAATAATAGACTACTAGCCTCCTTAATTAGTTCTTATTAAAGTAAGTACCCCAAATCTCAGGGTTCATCAAATAAATACTTACTTAATACTCTCCTAGGAACTCTTTCCTTCTATGTCTACCAATCCAAAATGATTATAGCCCCAAGCCCACCCAACCTCTATTGGGTCACCTTCCCCAGCTAATCTATCCCCACCTCCCGACTTTGACCCCTGAAGCCTCATAAATATCTCATTTCTGTCCTTTCTGTTCAGAGATGATACTAAGACTCAGCTTTGCTTTATCACAGGTTATTTTGGTGTTTTTCCAGGGAATCAGCTATTAACAACAAACAACATTTAGTGAGTTTCTAGCACTGATATTCCTCTTGTGGAAGCCATGATAAATAGTCCAACAAGGTGCTTTCAGTCTAGTGGGCGAGAAGGTTATGTATTCATCTATTAATTTGAGGCAGAATTAAACAAATGCTATAATGAATTCATAAGCCAATGATCCTGATGGAACTCAAAGATGGATCTGTCAACACTCTGTAGAACACGTAATAAATGAAATGTAGAGTGTTGTAAAAGCTAGCTTGAGATATTATAGAGGCTTACACCTCGCAGTGACTTTCTTCTATTTCTCTAATAGATAACTTCTAGAGATGCCTATGGCTGCTTTAATAAGAAACAACATGAAAAAAGCCCCAAATTACAATAGTTACTCTAATCCTGGGTACTGTGGTGATGAATAGCAGGGCTCCATCAATGAAGAAAATAGGATCCAATAGCCCACATGCACATACAGAACTATATCAATATCCCAAAGCAGCAGAACCTACCTATCTGCCAGGGCTGTCCTGCTCTTCCCATCAACTGTGAATGTGCGGACCTTCTTCTCAGCATCTGGTGACGTCTGAATTCTGAGAGAGGGCACCATGTTTCATGATCAGTCACCCACGCTTCCTGCAACCTCCCCCAACTGCAGATAAACATGTCAAAGCACTTGTTTAAACAGAGCTTACTGACACTGAACTCTGATGGTCCTCTCATATTTTCCAGGGTTTCGCTGGTGAGGGGGATAGTGAAGCCAGTGGTGTAACCCATACCTTTTGATAAATATGAAGTAGATTAAACATAATGAGATTGGGCTTTTTTCCTGGTAATTGTATTAATTTTCTCTCAGGAAAGTAAGGATTTATTTGTACAGCAATTTCTGTTGAAAGTAAACCATGGCCTAGCATTAGTTTTCTGAAGATGGTCCCAATCCGAGAATGCTTTGAGGGGTATTCTATAAGCCTCAATAGAAGCAACTGCCATTAGAAATAAATATTCGGGCCACATTCTAATTATACTTTTAAAACAAAAAAGGTATGTGTATATTCACAACAACTGTATTTCTACAATGCTCACAAGGAAAATATCAACCTGCTCCCCATTGAGTTCACAAAGTTTCAGCATTTTGCAGTGATTCAGCTTAACTTGGTTGGAAAGTAGTCCAAGTATCTGGAGAAACAGCAAGTGTCCTCAACAAAGGTCTCATTCTGCTTGGTCAAGACAACAGAGTTCAAAGAGTTCTTTAAAAAGACCAAAAGTTGATCAGGGCCACACTCATCCTTTTGGAGCAACATAAGAACCACCATGTAGCTCATTAGCACTGTTTATCTCAGATCGAGTTAGCATTCATTTTCACTAATATGATACAAAAATGTAATGATGTATAAGTGTTTTTTAATGTCATGTAAGTGAAAACAGGTGGGTAATTTACCATGGATTCCATACAGATTGGAGCTGGCATTTCACAATGAAAAAGTTGAGCTCTTTTTATTATTATTATTTTTTAATTGGGTTAGATTTCAACAACCAAGGTTTTTAAAATCACTTAGTCATGTCCATGTAAGACATCACACCAGATCTGTGGACCCAAAGCAAAAATCAAGAGAGTGATTTACTGAGGCTGAATGCCTCGGCAAACAACAAGCATGTTTATATAGTTAACCTCTATTCAGAATGGAAGCAAAGAGGGAGAGAGTGGCTTAAACAAAGTATCATGGGTATTAAAAGGAGTCTGTATTCAGAGTACAAGCCCATGATTAGAGCATTTGCCCTGCCTAGGTACCTAGCTGCTGAGCTAATGGGCAATCCTTGAGGCATAAGTCAGGAGTGTTACTTTATAAAAGTCACAATGCACATTGGGTGGCATTGATTAGTTCCTGCTTTTCCCAGGAAGTTAGAAAGGCTTAGGATACCTCTACATTTTTTTATAAAAGAGCCAGGTTACTTTCTTGCTGCCACTGTTATTATCAAGATATCAGTAATCTGGATTAATTTCATCTTCATCAATATTAGTGAGCTAATAAATCTAGAGAAGCCAGGTGTCTCAGTGACTTTTTCTAGGATGAGAGTTCCTCAAATTCTCCCATGACTATTTGCTAATGAAAGGTTATAATATATCTAATAACATATGAGAAAGTTAAGAGCTAATTTTGTGGGTGAATATGAGACTCTTCTTTCTGCTCCAAACATTTGTAAACATAGCACTTTATCTGAACGTTTTATTTTCCAGATTTTCTGTTTTCCCATTTTTAATATTGAAATAGAAGAAAAATGTTCCCCACCAAGCACATTTCAGCAGCCTTGCTCTGTGTCTCCTGTTGCCTGTCAGCCTGTGATTCTACATTCCAGAATGCCCTGCGGGAGAAAGAAATTGCGTCCAGACACAGCCATGGGAATGGAATTTCCCATACCTTGAGAGTGACCTCCAATTTGACCTTAAAATTAAAAACTTGTTTGTGAACTCCTGAGAGAGAAAAAAGTATATAACAGTAGCTGCTGTTTAAAAATATAATTGGCAAGCATAGTATAGGAACAACACATGAGTCAATCACAGACTCCCTTAGATCCTAACAACTCACAGCCCAGATTTCCTGTGTTTTGCTGCCCATGAATGGACGAACCACCAGTGTAAACATCCAGGAGGGAAAAGAACTATTCCTTTCTAATCCCAATTTGCACTGTTAACTTTTCCTGAGTGTTTATTTAAGGACTGGCATCTCTCACTCCTTCAGTCACAGTCTGAGAATTTGTCATCAAACTTGTTTGTGCTTAAGAGCTCAGTGTGGGGCTTTGGCACTAGAGAAAGGTTTAAGTCTTAACTCTACCATGTGCCAGCTGTGTGACCTCAGTTTCCTGATCTGTAAAATGGTGATAAACAATGGTCACAGCAGCCTCCCCTTATACGGGGGGGATATGTTCCAAGACATGGGTGGATGCTTGAAACCATCGAGAGTACCAAACATATGCTACATTTTTCCCTATACATACATACCTGTGATAAAATTTAACTTACAAATGAGGCACAGTAAGAGATTAACAATATTAACTAATAATAAAATAACAATTATAATAATATTCTGTAATAAAAGCTATGTGAACATGGTATTTCTCTCTCCCTCTCTTTCTGTTTCTCTGTGATACTTTCAGATCACGAGGGCAAACGAAATCACAGAAAGGGAAATTGTGGAAAAGAGCAACTACCGTATCTACCTAAGACAATTGTTTCGAGAAGAAAAGGATGTATACTAGCAGCTCATTTTATTAATCGTTTATTTCATGAATTTTTCTTCTGATGGAAAATGCTGAATGGTTATCTTTATGATCAAGAGAGCTTTGAGATGGCTGTACCATTTCTGCCCTCTGAGAAAAGGATCAATAAAATGGTATGTTACTAATGTCTACAATACATCACATTTCACACTTAAAAAATGAATTCACATCGTATTAATCCTTGTAACAATCTTGTTATTAATCTTTAAATGGTTATTACTGCCCATATTACCCAGATGACATATTATTACCTCTCCTTACATACCAGGAAGGTAAGGTCCAATATTGTTGATGACAAGAATTCAAGATCAGATATTGTCTGTGCAACTAGACCATGGATTTAAGAAAAGTCCTACCTTGAAAAGTCCTTTGCCATTTCACCATAGTAGGTAGACAAATTAAGTGTCCTTGCTGGGAATTCTGAATTAAATCTCTGTCGCTGATAATCAAATTATAAACCCGTGTCATGAAGTGACTTTAAGGCTAGTGGTCAGCAGACATTTCCATGTCTACCAAGAAAGTATTATCATTTCTTGTCAGTTTTTTTTTCTTTGCAGTTCCTGGAAGCCGCGATAATTTAAATGTCTTGCTAGCAGTTGGATTTATTTTGCTGTTGTTTTTGTTTATTTCTTCTGCGTACATAAAGAACTGTTGATGAACTCAATTCTTCATGAGTTGATATAGTACTGTCACAAAAGACCAGATTATCTTGAATTGTTTGTTAGTTTTTGGCGTACGAAGTGACAGAGTTTTCAAAAGGTTGAAAGAGACATTTTTATGTGTATTTCATGCTGCTTAATAACTGCTTTAACCTGCTGATATGGAGCTGAATATCCCTAATCTCTTACTTAATTGAGGACAAGCTATGTGAAGCTATATATGAAGACAGAACTCTGTAAGAAAGTGTGAAGCATATTTTCTTCTCTAAGTGACACAACATGTTTTCTGCCACAAGGTGCTAAAAATCTAGCAGACATCAAATGTCTCCTAGACACTTTCAAGAACAGTACAAGACAAAATATAATGGAATGTTATAATATGTTTTGTAACTGTCAAACACTATAGGAGTTGAGGGCGACAACAGTGGTCTGGGTAGCCAGGGAGGAAGTAAGGAAGCTTCTCCTGGTCTAACCCACACCATTCACTCCTAGTCCAGAAAGGGAACCCTTATGAGGAAACCCACATAATACTTTCCTTTCTCTCAGGAACATCCCCAAAGGGGCTCATATGGAACAAATATTTCTTCTTATAGGAATAGCGAGTTGACTATGTTCCGAATGAAAGAGCTCAAGGGGGCGGCTTTCCTTTCTGCTCTTCTGTACTAAAGGAGAATGGGGAACATATGAAAATCCCTTCTTGCAGGCGGCTGCTTAAAATTTTTGCACAGTTCTCTAACATGATTAGAGAAAAACTTAGCTCTTCACATTCCAAATAAATAAAAGGAATACCGGAGTGGTATTTCACCATGAGAGGAGATTGTAATTAAATTTTACACTAGAATCTTGCCCTTAAGAATATAATATAAAGAATTAACGCTACGCCTTCCTCCCTTCTGTTGTTGGCTGTGGTTGGGATGGAAGTAGCCTGGTATGAATGCAGAAACTCACCGCCAATGCCAAGGTAGCCTTTTGGTGGTCCACTCTCAATCACTGAACAAGCAAGAATATACCCAAGTCCAAGGACAAATGAATATTCCCACAATCAGGAAGAGAGTTAAAAGCACTAAGGTAATGCCTAGATACTGCTCGGAAGCTGCAATTGATAGAGCACATGGGGATATGTGATACCTTGACTTGTTTTTTGCTTTGTTGAAATTTCCATCTTATTGAGATTAAAGGTATCTTAGTATCCTCCAGCCCAGTAGTTCTCAACCTTCCTAATGCCGCAGTGTATTTTCATTGTTAAAAAGGGGTCACAACCAACAGGTTGAGAACCGCCACAGAGAGGAGGCTTTCCTAATTTGTCAGACCCTAAAACACCTGTTTCTTTAATCTCAGCCAGCCACAGTTGGTGGGCTTTGGTGGGAAGTACAGCACAGCTGCAGCCAACCCATTGCACGGCAATCACAGCGACTTTTTCCAGAATTTAAACTACTAACATTGGCACTAAGGCAGTTTGATGCTGAGTCAAGCTATTGGAAAAGTAATAAATAAAGCCCAAGGACTCCTGCTGATGGGATCCTGGACGTCCTGCTTCTTATCTGTCCTTATGATAAATCACTGTTACTTAAACTAGCTGACTTGCAACAAAACCATCTTTGAGCCAGAACTTGAGGCAGCCTGCTGGAAGAATTCAGACTAGAAGGATCACTGTGGGCTTGAAGAATGAGTGGAGAGTTCATGTCAGAGGGAGGCAAAGCCAGTGTTCGTATGGGGAGTCCTAGCATGTTATTTTCTTCTCTTACTTTATCTATTTTTATATTATAGTGGTCATATAATACATAGAATCCCCAAAAGCACAAAAAAGAAAATAATAACATGTACTCCAAGTACTAAGGACCATTAATATTTTTCTATAAATACATCTAGTCAGATATATCACTTTTTGCTAAAGTGGGATTGTGATGCATAAACTATTTTAACTATTTTTCCATTTAATTTTACTTAAACAAACATTGAATTATATAGTACTCTGTCACATTTCTTGGTTGCTCTAATGTTGGACATTTAAGCTATTTTCTTTTTAAATCTCAGACTAATATGAGGCTGCAAACAATTAGGTGACCTTGTTTGTGTTCGGTTAAATCCAAGTTGTAGTTGAGCTCTTCACCCAGGATGTGTGCCATGTACCCCTACATTGTGCCTGTTAGGATAGCACATCAATGCCCGCATCTCCTCTGCTCCCCCGTCCCCCCTCTTGAGTTTAACTGTGTTTTTCTCTCACGTGATCGTGTAGTTGTTTATCTGTTGATTTCATGTCAGTATCGAGTATATTGGATACTTTATTTTTAATGCTCGTGATACTTTCCTAAGGAGAATGTTCTCCAACTCCATCCAAGTTAATACAAAAGAAAGATGCCAAGTTTCCATCTTTCTATGGCTGAGTAGTACTCCACAGTGTACATATACCAAAGTTTATTAATCCATTTATGGATTTATGGGCACTTGGGTTGTTTCCACATCTTGGAAATTATGAATTGAGATGTAATAGGCATTTTAGTGCAAATGTCCTTGTGGTAAAATGATTTTTTTTTCTTCTGGGTAGAAGACATCCTGAAACAAGCATCTTTTAACATTATAGAAATATTTGTGTACATCTCTGATTCTTTTTTTCCATAGAATAACTGCTTAGAGAAAGATACATTTCTCCTCAGACCAAAGGTAAGCTTTTAAGGAATTTCTAAATATAAAAGTAAAAGAGGAAGACACAATAAAAATTATCAATAGTTGGGGTTCATAAAAATGCAAAATTAGGCTTTTTGTTCCCATTTTTGCCTATACCTAAGAATGTGCCTTCCTGTATAGCTACAAATCTGATAAATAGGTAGAATTGGACACTACTGTATTTGTTGTACAGAAGAAAAGTGTTAGGCTGGCGGCGCCTGTGGCTCGAAGGAGTAGGGCGCTGGCACCATATGCCAGAGGTGGCGGGTTCAAACCTAGCCCCAGCCAAAACTGAAAAAAAAAAAAAAAAAGAGTTAGGGATTTATTTCAATTGTCAAATTCCAATTGTACCAACAAATGTGGAAGGTAATTATAAAAATGTAGTATTTGAAACTACAAGATTCATGTGGCCTTATTCACAGAGGCCTTTGTTTGTATTCCCTCCTCATGTCACCCACATGCTTGGTTCCAACCCACATGGAGAATCAGGCTTCAAGAGAATTAGACAGAACACAGAGATGATCAAATATGCCTATAACAATCGCTCCATCTTTTCATTTTATTTAGGTAAAATTTTTTTTAAAGGATGAATGCCATTTAAGCCTATTAAGAGGCTTATTTGTTCTAACATAACACACAAAAACACATTGGTGAATTATCAAGCTGACAGTGCACTTAGTAATGAGTGAGGATTAATGTCTTTGTAGAAATGTGATTCATGAATAAAAACTGATACAAAATTAAACTCTAGACATAC
The DNA here is from genome assembly GCA_963574655.1 of Perodicticus potto. Lineage (NCBI taxonomy): Eukaryota > Metazoa > Chordata > Mammalia > Primates > Lorisidae > Perodicticus > Perodicticus potto. The sequence goes on along the minus strand of CAUYRH010156959.1, from coordinate 3,536 downwards.
AGAGTCATTTGTAATATTTAAAAAGAAGATTGTGCTGGGTTTAGAATTATTATTTTTGCATGGGACTGACGTACAAGTCTTGGAAATAGGAGGTGAGAAGAGGTGCTAGGGGCTAATCTCATTTGCCTTTGAGGGAACACTTAAAGCCTTTCACCCTGTCCAGCTGCCACAGCTGCTGCTCTCTGCCCTGCCTCTGGCCTCTAAACCAGACCAACACAACCACCTAGAGGTCAGCGACAAATGCCCGATTTTGTTTTTACCTAGAAACTTCCTTCTTTATTCCCAGCCTATTTTTCTGACACTATTTTCACCAGATTCCAACTCCTAGTGATTTTGAAAGATTGAGTTGTGTCACACAGAAGTTGTTGAAGTCCACCCTAGGACCTGTGAATACAATCTCATTTAGAAATAGGGTCTTTGTGGATGATCAAATAATAATGTAGTGGGAAATAATCCAAGATGACAGTGTCCTTCTTATAAAAAGGTGACATTTGGACATAGACACACACACATACACACACAAATGCCATGTAAACATGAAAGCAGAGATTGTGCACTGCCTTGATAAGCCCAGTAAGCCAGAGATTGCCAGTAGCCCTCTAGCAGCCAGGAAAGGCTCCGTGCTATTCCATATAGATTGTCCCTCACAGCCCTCAGAAGGAACTGACCCTGCCAACACCATGATCTCAGACTTACACCAGCCTCCAGAATGGTGAGATGATAAATCATGTTGTTCAAACCACCCCCGCCCTTTTGCTGTACCATGCTAGGGAAGTCCGGCAGACTAACACAGTGACCTGACTCCCAGCCTGACTTTGTCCTTCATACTTGATCTCTCCAAAGTTCAGCCCTACTTCTCTATGGGACTTTGACTTCTAACCTGCCACCCCTCTAGTCCTAGCTCCCAGAAACCCATTCTCAACCTGGCCACAGAGCCCTTATATTTTGGCCCACCCATATGTTGCCCTCATATACTATCCCACCCTAAGTGTATGTTTTTTGGGAGAGAGGTCAAGGGATGGACATCCAAAGCCAGGGGTTCAGAGTAGAGACACTGGCAGGGGAGCTGGAGTGGGCCTAAAATCAGCTGTTAAGCCTTTGTTGTCTACCCATGCTGCAGATCGGAGAGAAGGTAAATGGTGGCCCTGCTGCTGGGAGCTTCTGGGAGGAAGTTGCTCTTATGTGTCCCCCAGTAAAGCCACCTCTAGAGTAGGCTGGTGGACTCTGCAGTCAGTTGGCCTATATTGGGATCCTGACTTTAATACTTAATAATTGTGTGATCTAGAGAAAATTACATCTCTGTATATCAACTTCTCAAATAATGGAAGAAAATGGAAAATGGAAGCAATAATAATCTCCACCTCTTCTGTGTGTTGTGAGGATTTAAAAGGTCAAATATATATAATGTGCGTGGGACAATGACTGGTACATAGAAAACTGTACACAAGTATTTACTTTATTATTATTACCATTATTATTATTCCTTTGGTAAGCATGTGTCTCTGTTTTTGTGAGGCTGTCTCAGCTTATACCTGTGATTTTGGCATAATCATAAGCACTACCGATAGCAAATTCTCCCCACCCACCTCCCTCTCACTCTCAAAAGTGATCCATGTTTACTCTACAAATCAACACCAATGATTCTGAGATGAGACTATTTCCATAGCAGCCCCAATCTCCTGCTTCAGTATCTGGAAATAATCCCTGCTTGGAGGCATGAGAAGTCCTATGCTGGGACAGCTTGGTCTTGGCAAACCTATACAGGGTAGTGATTCTATAGACAGAGACATAGTCTAGTTGAATGGACAAATCATCCAGGTCTTGCTAGGCACACTTGCCTAAAATCCATTCTCTTCCCAGAACAGGCTTCTTTGGATGATTCTAATATATTCTGTATTCTCTTTTACTTCCAATCTTCTCTTCGTCTGAGTTGAGGCCCTGCCCAATTAGTTATAGCTGCCACACTGGTCTCTTCTGCTGCTTCTCTCCTTCCTTTCTTCCTTCCCCTCTCCCTCCCTTCATCCTTCCCTCCTTTTTAGTCAATTTTCATTGATCCACCTATTTTTTTTTTTTGAGACAGTTTCACTATGTCACCCTCTGTAGAGTGTTGGGAGCTCACAGCAACCTCAGACTCTTGGGCTTAAGTGATTCTCTTACCTTAGCCTCCCAAGTAGCTGGGACTACAGGTGCCTGCCACAACCCCTGGCCATTTTTTGTTGCAGTTGTCTTTGTTGTTTAGCTGGCCCAGGCCTGGTTTGGACCCGCCAGCTGGGGGTATGTGGCTGGTGCCCTAGCTGCTGAGCTACAGGCACTGCCCATTGATCCACCTATTGCATTTAAGGCATTATTTTAAGCATTGTGTGTACAGTGATGGACAAGACTGCCTTAAACTCCAAGTGCCTTATGAGTTTACATCCTCAGGGGGAGAAAGAGACATTAGACATACAAACAAATTTTAAAAAATAGATTTTGGAAAGGGGTAGGCCATTTTTTTTAAAGGGACAAACATTTGAGGCCTCATGGGACTCTGTCACAATTCAACTCTGACATTATAGTGCCAAATCAGCCACAGCCAATAAAACTTTATTTATAAAAACAGGCAGCAAATGGGATAGGTCCATCTGCTGTCCCATATTTCAAAAAGTAATAAAGTCCACGAGGAAAGCAAGATGGGGTAAATTGTAACTGAGAAGAAGAGTGTCTTAGATAGGAAGGCCAGAAAAGGCTCTTCTCTAGAACAGAACTTGGAATAATGAGTTGGAAATGAGGGCTAGGCAAAGGGGTCAGCTGGTGTAAAATCTTATCAGAAGAACGAGTTTAGAAAGTTCTAGAAGGAAAAGAAAGTGTTGTTGGAGCTTATTGAGGAGAGCAACTGGAAAAGAAGTATAAGAGGGAGCAGAGTGAGGCAAAGCTTTTGGATTTTATTCTAAATGGAACAGGCAGCCATTGGAGGATTTTCAACAGAAGAGTATGCAATCTCATTTATGTCTTTAAAAGTTCCCTCTGGTTGCTACATGAAAAATAAATAATAGGGGATAAAAAGTTAGTGACCTGTTAGTGACTTGTTAGAGTAGTCCCAGTGAAGGATCCTGTTTTTATTACTAGTCTAAAATAAAAAACTGGTTGAACGTTCTCAAGATCCTCACTATTTTGGTTAGGGCTCATTGGTTGTAAGCAACAGAAACCAATTCTGAATTACTTGAGTACAAAGGGCATTTATTGGAAAGGATGGGACATAGATGTCTAAAAATAAGCCTAAGAAACAACAGTTCCTTTTTAGATTCAAGATTTAAACAAATATTATGCATTAAGTTTGAATAATATGTGCTTTAATCTTCCAGTCTTTGAAATCTTTTATGATAATGACATTTTTTAAGACCTCAGGAAGTTGTGAGGTAGAGTGCCTTATAATCTAGATTTGCCTGATTTCTTCCTTATTGTTATACCCAGATTAAACATTTTTTTTTTTTGGTAGGGACAGAGTCTCACTTTATTACCCTTGGTAGAGTGCTGTGGTGTCACACAGCTCACAGCAA
>CAUYRH010156958.1:0-18704 GCA_963574655.1 Perodicticus potto | reverse complement strand
AGTTGGAGGTTGCTGTGAGCTGTGATGCCACAGCACTCTACCAGGGTGACAGCTTGAGGCTCTGTCTCAAAAAAAAAAAAGAACTTGCTAAACGTGGTTGTAGAAATAATCCTGAACCCTTCATTACTGTTCTTTGCATACACTTTATCCCTGAAGAGGAGAAAATTTGAAGTTATGAGCTATAAATCCATTGGAAACCAGACATTTTTTGGACACTTATGTATGTACTTGACATTGTGTTCACTACTGATTATGCCACTACAAGGACGATTAGTCCTATAATATCTTTTTGGTAACCTGGAAAATGAAGAAAACTGTCAGCGACAGTTTACCAGCCTTTCATTTGCTTACAAGAAAAGCAATAAGGAAATATGACAGTTTAAGAACATGTGTAAATAAGGAACACAGCTCAGACAGGGATATACTACTTCCCTTTCACCTCTATCCCCACTACACTCACACACACACACACACTTTTGCCGGATTTATTTAAAATTTTAAATCCTCTAGCATTAAGTTTTCTTTAAAAAAATTTGCTAAATGCTGAAAATAATGTAATTTCAATAACCAATGAGGGAAGCTTTTTTTTTTCTTTGAGACAGAGTCTCATTTTGTCACTTTGAGGAGAGTGCTGTGGCATCACATCTCACAGCAACCTCAAACGCTTGGGCTAAAGTGATTCTCTGGCCTCGGCCTCCCAAGTAGCTGGGACTACAGATGCCCACCATAATGCCCAGTTATTTTTTGAGACAAGTTTCGCTCTGACTCAGTTTGGTCTCAAACTTGTGAGCTTAAGCAATCCACCCACCTCAGCCTCCCAGGGGGCGAGGAGTACAGACGTGAGCCAGTGTGCTTGGCTGAGTCTAACATTTTTTTATGGTAAAGAAATTGGAGGATACATTTCATGTTTGTACATATCATCATCTCTTATATTAAAAGCTTCTACAGGCTTGGCGCCTGTGGCTCAATGGGCTAAGGTGCCAGCCACGTACACCTGAGCTGGCGGGTTCGAATCCAGCCCGGGCCTACCAAACAACAATGACGGCTGCAACCAAAAAATGGCCAGGTGTTGTGGTGGGTGCCTGTAGTCCCAGCTACTTGGGAGGCGGAGGCAGGAGACTCGCTTGAGCCCAGGAATTGGAGGTTGCTGTGAGCTGTGATGCCACAGTACTCTACCCAGGGTAACAGCTTGAGGCTCTGTCAAAAAAAAAAAAGCTGGCTCGGCACCTGTGGCTCAAGCAGCTAAGGCGCCAGTCACATACACCTGAGCTGGCAGGTTCGAATCCAGCCCAGGCCTGCCAAACAACAATGACGGATGCAACCAAAATATGGCCGGGCCTTGTGGCAGGAGCCTGTAGTCCCAGCTACTTGGGAGGCAAAGGCAGGAGACTCCCTTGAGCCCAGGAGTTGGAGGTTGCTGTGAGCTGTGATGCCACAGCACTCTACCCAGGGTGACAGCTTGAGGCTCTGTCTCAAAAAAAAAAAAAGCTTCTACAGTAGTAAGAACTGACCACCTTCACATATTGTTAAATGTAAAATCCATGATAGGAACAAACAAAATCCACCAATATGTAAAATTACAATGAGAGTATGTGCCTTTTAACAAAGGAGATGAAAACCTTTGTGATTTGAAGATGGGATTGGCAATAGAAGACAAACTCTTTAAAAAAAAAAAAAAATAGTACTCTTGGGCGGCACCTGTGGCTCAAAGGAGTAGGGCGCCAACCCCATATGCTGAAGGTGGCAGGTTCAAACCCAGCTCTGGCCAAAAACTGCAAAAAAAAAAGAAAAAAATGGTACTCTTGTCTAAAAAGGAAAATTTCCCGAGAAATACTAAAGCACCTGGGGTGAGAGGTAGAGAGGGCACCACTAGAGGGCAGTAGCCCCCTCACTTGCTACAGCTAGTTTCTCTTAAGCCTTAACTCCCTACCTAAGGCTGTTTAGTATTTCTTCCAGCTAATAATTGATCGTTTTCTTCCTTTCACAGCAAATGTCTATTACTTTGTTTCACTAACTTTGAAATCCCAGTAATTTAGAGGTATAAAATCTAGAGTGTAATCTTGAATAGAACATTTAGAATTTATTTTGTTTTTATTATTCTTTTGCTCCAATAACTTAGAAATAAGGTATCACCTGGGATTTGGAAGCAAAATCATTTCTCACACAAAGTATGTTGCATACAAGTACAATCTAGTCTGTGGCTGGCTAATGCTAGTTGAGATTACTTCTTCTCAAGTCACACTTTGCCCTTTATCTTAGCACACATCCAGCTGCAACAAGAGACTCCCTTTGCCCAAAATAGCTCTCCACCAGGCTGTCACTTCCCTTGGATACATGAGGAAGATGGTTCCCAACCTTTTAAAGTGAGAGAATTTTAAAAGCAAAATTTCACAGACCGCCTATATGATAATTCTTGAACTCCTAAGATGCGTAAATGAAAATATTTATAACATCAAAAATGCTACCATTAATATTTTAAAAGTACTATAAGTAAGGCCTTACAATGAATTAATATTGGATTAATCACAGCAGTATACATTTAAAAGATAGCAGTACCAGCGGCACCTGTGGCTAAGATAGCAGAACCGGCGGCACCTGTGGCTAATTGAATAGGGCACCGGCCCCATATACAGAAGGTGGCAGGTTCAAACCCGGCCTTGGCCGAACTACAAAACAAAAATAGCTGGGCGTTGTGGTGGGTGCCTGTAGTCCCAGCTACTCCAGAGGCTGAGGCGAGAGAATCGCCTAAACCCAGGAGTTGGAGGTTGCTGTGAGCTGTGTGATGCCACGGCACTCTACCGAGGGTGATAAAGAGAGACTCTGTCTCTGCAAAAAAAAAAAGATAGCAGTACCAATATACTAAATTTATTGTTTAGCCTGTCAACAGTTAAGGCTTATTGCCTAAGCAGGTTCATGAACCCATGTAAACCCATGGTCTACCCCTTATGTACAGCAGAGGATGTGGGGTCTTTTAGGAGGGAATCATTGAATTTATGTATTATCCCACCAAACATCCATTTTTAAAATGGAAATATCTTATTTTCTGGTTACATGTGTTTTCAAATCTCACCAACTCTTAGAAATGGAAAATATATATCTTTCTGCATATAACTAAGAAAAAATATCCCAGTTCCTGTCACTCAGAAATTAACAATGAGAGAAGTTTGTATGAGCTACCTACACATGGTCTTCTCATGAAGGTTTACCAAGGTTAAAGTTCTAAAGTTATCAATGAAAGTTTGATCTCTCAAAGACGTCAATTCCAGGTACAGTGTGTCTGTATGACCTGAGCAACATTTTCTGGTGCCCCACTCAGTACTAACATGTATTCTTAGCTCAAATTTCTTGTGAATTTTGACATCATAGATGAAATATCTCCTGCTACTATTAAAAGAGTATCTGGTATCAAGTATCTCTGAAGAGAGCCAAGATTCCATAGCTCATGTTAGCTGACAGTGAAACTCCACCATACAATCTTGGGGGAAGTTAAATTCCATCTTTTACAAAAGCAACTTACTGTACATCCTGCTTCTCTTTCTTGTTGGAATTTATCAACCAAAGGACAAAATTTTAATTATAAAATGCATAATCATATATCCATGCTAGTTTAATTATTATCAAGATAAAATATCAAGTATAATATGGATCATGTATGATACTAAGTAAAACAAGCTCAGTCAAAAACCACATTTATTTCCTGTGTCAATTAAAATGAATTGATTATACCGTCTATGCCTCAGTATTGCTTTACTGTAAAATAGAAGTGATTCTTTTTACTCTTGTCAAATACGAAGGAGGGGTTCATGGGCTACCAGAGACATAGAAGCCAATGCTTCTCCCTCTTTTTAAAGTATACAGTCCTCTTTTTTTTTTTTTTAGCTTAATGTCAAAAACATAGTTCAGTGAAATACACTACAGAAGATTACATTCAATGAGATTCCATTTATATGAAGCTCAAACATAAAACTCAAAATTAAAATATTTAGAGATACATAATAGAGAAGCCAGGAATAATGAATACAAAGTGTGGGGTGTGGATACTTCGTTATGTTTGAGGTAGGGAGAGAAGTGGCCGATAATTCCATTTAAAAAAAACAGGCTTTTGAAGGAAGTGGTAATGTTATATAGCCTAAGCCTGTGATGAGTATATGAGCATTCATTCTATTATCATTTATTTTACTAGTGGCTTTCAATCCAAATTAAATCAGAATCCAGACTGAATTTTTTTTAAAGCTCATCTAGGAAGCTTTTTATTTTTTAAAAAAAAATTAAACTAATATACTAAACAGATGGCTGGATCCCACTTGGACCTTGGCATGCTGGTTGCCGGTTTTGTTTGGGGATTTTTTGTTTGTTTGTTTTTATTTCAGAATGTTAAAGGGATACACAGATTTTGGTTACATAATTTGCTTTTGCACATTTTGAGTCACAAGCTCTGCTTTTGAACATCATCACGCCCCAGTCTTTCACAGGTGGTGCTGGTGCTCAGTCAGGCAATTCTGCTTCGCCTCTGCGTTGTGGGCCCTTGTCTGTAAATAGAACCCTCTGGAATTTGAAGCCTGGAGGTTGGGAAATGCTGGTCTCAGCTAAACTTCATTTTCTGAGGTCCAGAGAGGTTAAGTGATTTGTACAAAATTACACAACGAGCTAGGGTCAGCAAGGGCTAAAATACAAGTTTCTTCAAGCTTTGTCTCTTACAATTTCCACTTTTTCCCAAATTACAGGTGAGTGTACATAGCGTCATTGAGAGAAGATTCCCATGGTAATTCGGAGAACTGTATTTTCAAGCCTATCTGTCAGCTAAGTTATGAGAGCGCTACTACCCTTCATATCTGGAAACGCAGAAGGGTGCTCAGGAACCTTATAAATAGAACAGTTACAAATGTTTTGATGTCAGTCTTAAGACATAAATAATGTTTAGCAGGTGTCAAACCAAGGCCCTGTGACATTTCCATCAGTGACCTAGATAAGACACTGGCAATCTATACAGCCAAATCTCTCTAAAGAATTTTACGTTTTAGGAAGGTTTCTGGTGTCTGCTGCCCACAGCTTCTCATTCCCATAGTTCAACTGATCTTTCCTAGGAGTTAGATTATTTCATTAATTACCACTGTCCATGAGTAACAACTACAACAGCTCCTCCAAGAATCTTAGAAACGTTTTATTTCTGAAAATGTGTTTATTTATCAAAAAAATACCATTTGTGGGTAGAGATGAGCATTTGTGCTACTTACTGACTAGAATATTTTTTCCTGACAAGCATAACCATAGCTTCTCTAAATTCACTAACATTTTTTTTTCATTTTTGAAAATTTTCAAATAGTTTTCTTTTTTACTGAGGCTGAGCTTAACATCTGAGCCCTTCTCAGTATGATTCTTCAGGAAGCCACAGCAATTGATCAATAAGAATCGATCAGCTCTTGCTCTTGAAATTTATTTGCCATTTATGTTTTATAGGATGCAAATATATTTGTTTGGAGATATTTTATAACCTGTCAAAAATAACCCCCACATAGCTCATTTTATTTAAAAAAAAAAAAAGACAAGTTTATATTTCTTTTTTTTTTTTTGTTCCCTACTCCTTGTTACTTGTAAACTATGCTGAAGCTTGAAGAAAAAGACTATGATATGGTTTTATCCAAAGAGTTAGCAAATCCTTTCATCAGGATCACTTAGCTCTAATAATTATTTCTGCAAGTAACAAAAATATCTTCAGTGAGTAGAATTTTGTAAACTAGAGTTTTATAGAGCCATATGTAGTATATTCTTTATGAATACACCACTACATTTTTTTTCAATAAAATGATGTCAGTTGAACAAAACCCCACAAGAACTTACAAATGAGGCTACTTAAAAGCAGCCACCAATGTCTGACAGGTCAAGGAAATAGACTGTCTCATACAGACATTGCGGTTAAAAATACTCCAGTGATGTATTTTTATAGGCAGGCAAGGAAAAATGTCCATAAATAGCTGTAGGAAGTTTAGCCAAGCATTTAAGTTGCCAGTAAAAATATAAAATTGACCATCAATAGAAATATTTCAAATTTAGCTAATACTTTAAAAGGCAAAAATAAAGAGAAACAATTATAGCAATATTTAAGTTTGCAGAATTATTTTCCTTGCTATATTCTGTATTTCTCTCTCCCTCTCTCTTTTTTTTTAGAGACAGAGTCTCACTTTATCGTCCTCAGTAGAGTGCTGTGACGTCACAGCTCACAGCAACCTCCAGCTCCTGGGCTTAGGCGATTCTCTTGCCTCGGCCTCCCGAGTAGCTGGGACTACAGGCGCCCGCCACAACGCCCGGCTATTTTTTGTTGCAGTTTGGCCAGGGCTGGGTTCAAACCAGCCACCCTCGGTATAGGGGGTCACTGAGCCACAGGCACCGCCCAATATATTCTGTATTTTTCTAATCTCTCATTGTTTTTTCCCTATCTTTATGTCCTGTTGTTTTCTTCATCTTAAATCTTATCTTTATTCATCATTGCTTTAAATGTTTCTTTTTCTTTTTCTTTTGTTTTTTCATGAGTGTACATTTTTTAACCTTGTCCTAGATGCTTTCTCTTCTGAATTGCAAATCATCACTGTTTACCAGTCGATTTCTTGTTAAGGGGAAAAATGTTTAAGTGGGGGTGACGGGTTGTGAGGGAAAATTTTACCTTTCTGACCCTGGAAATCCATTTTAACGAGATGCCCTTCATCCTAATAGATGCTTGCTTGAGTGTTAACTGTCGGCGCTCAACCATGAACTATGACTTGGCAGGTGTGGCCTCTAATCCTAACTCAGGTTAGTGACGTTTCACAATTTTTTCCCTAGAGAACAGCCAGTGCTCAGCTGGCACAGTACCACCCAGCACAGATTGTTTGACGAGCACTCTGCTCAAGTCCATATAAGGAAGATGGTTACTTGGTCAAGGCAAAAGAACGCCCAGCTCTTCTTAACTCAGTAGCAACCATGAGAGTGAAGACCAGGCTTTGCAGCCTCTTCCTGAGCCTCTTTGCCTACATTAGTTTCAGAAAATGAGCTAAGAAGAAACAGATGCTTGCTGGTCAGCAACATTTCAGAATGATGGTCTGATTCCTACTGAAAAAATATATTTATTATTGGGCTTGGCACCCGTAGCTCAGTGAGTCGGGTGCGCTGGCCACATGTACCTGAGGCAGGCGGGTTCAAACCCAGCCCAGGCCTGCTAAGCAACAATGACAACTGCAACCAAAAAACAGCCGGGCCTTGTGGTAGGCTACTGTAGTCTCAGCGACTTGGCAAGCTGAGGCAGGAGAATGGCTTAGCCCCTAGAGTTTGAGGTTGTTCTGAGCTGTGATGCCACTCCACTCTACTGAAAGTGACATAGTGAGACTCTGTCTCAAAAAATATATATATATTTATTATACTTGGAAAACCAATTGATTGGACAGTTAACTGTTTACAAATTTTAAAATTGAAAATCTTCTTAAAGCTTTACACATTTCAACTCCCATACCCTATGAATTTAGGAGAGTTATATTTCTTTTAGACAGAGTTCATATTCTCCCTGGTTTTAAAGTGTACATTTTTGTCCTCACTAATACCACATTCAATATATTAATCTTGTAAGTTCCTTCTCATATATTCCAATTTTCTTTATGCTTGTCCCCTGACAGTTCTTTACTAATTACTCCATATGGTAGAGGTAATCTCAGCTAACAGTTTTTAAACAATACATTAAGTTTTAACGTAAAAATATCCTTCTCAAAATTCTTCCAATGAATGATCCCTGTTATGTCTTTTGATATTCTGCCGCTGATAGCTACAAAAGAGGCTAAGTGTCTACAAAAGTCCCTCTTCCTGTTTTCCTAAGTTATTTCAGTTCTGGACTTTTACTGGGAATTTCAATGTAAGCGAGAAAGAATTTGCTATGACTTTCATAGCATGTTCCTTGAAACCTCCAAGCCTCATAAACCTCTCTAGGGTTATGTAGAAGTATGCAGAGTGATCGCAGATGGATTTAATTTGTTTTCCCCCTTTCTTCTGTAGCCTAACTTAACAGGGCTGAAGTTCAGGGACATGGAAAATTAGCCTTACAATTTGGACATACTGATCAAATGACACTGACTCAGTTTAAGAAGGCTGTTTCATGATTTGCTGACAATTACTTTGAGATACATTTGATAATATAAAGTGAGCTCTGTTAGCCTTCAAAATTGAGTAAGAAAAATTACTGCTTTGCTTGGGGAAAAGCATATTCATCTTCTTCAGATGACAAGGGGGAAAATGGTGAGGCTCTCCGGTGTTGCTTATGGGTTTGTTTGCCCTTGGCAAGTGTATCAAAGGTTAATAGAGCCCTTCAGAATTTTAAATTCCAAAACATTGTTAACACATAAACTTAAAAGCACTACCAGTTCATTAGAAAATGGTACTATCAGGTGTGAACACAGCTCGTTTCACACGCAAAGTGTATTCAGCAAACAATACTGGGAGCAGAGTCAAGAAATGTCTTTTCTCTCACTTCATATTTCTATAATAAGTCTCTATTCCCAAATGCTTTCCCCGTTTTGGCCAATGACTAATCTGCCCACTCAAAATCTTTCCTGTTTACACTGTAAGAAAATTTAATTTAAAAAATCTTTACCACTTAGCTAAAGCACAAAAGCCTTGCACACAGGGACATGTAATAAATGTCATCGTCAAAATCTTTTATTTATTCGTTTGTTTGTTTGTTTTGAGACAGAGTCTCACTTGCTCACCCTTGGTAGAGTGCTATGACATCCTAGCTCAATAACCTCAAACTTTTGGGCTCAAGTGACTCTCTTGCCTCAGCCTCCCGAGTAGCTGAGACTACAGGTGCCTGCCACAACGCCCAGCTGTTTTTAAAGATGGGGTCTTGCTCTTGCTCAGGCTGGTGTTGAATTTGTGAACTAAAGCAATTCACCTACCTCAGCCTCCCACAGTGCTGGGATTATAGGCATGAGCCACCGCGCCAGGCAAAAATCTTTTGAGAGAGATAGATGTTCCTCTATGAATTTCATAGATCAAGAAAAGAAATAACTCAAAGCTAAACAGAGATTTGATTCTCCATCATAATGGTGTTATCATCAGTGAACACTAGTATCTGAGCCCAAGATCTGAACTCTAAAATTAGATTTTACCTCATTTCAATGTAAGCTCCTTCCTAATCCACAGAATCAGTATCAATGCTTCAGAAGCGTCAGTCCTGATTTGGCAGAACATTTGATTTTTTTCTTACCTTGCGTAATTGATCCTCCCAACCTAGATTATTGAACCTTGTAGAAGACCTTATTAAGCATGAGCAAAAGTTTATTTTTGCAATCTGAATAGAAAATAAACATTCACCCCTATAGTAGGTGACCAAATCATTTTCCTTATATAAACAAACTGCCCCCCGGTACGAAGTCCAGAAACATCTTTAAATGGGAGTCCCTGCAAAAGGTCAACTAGTTAGAGTATATGTTGCTTCCTTTGTAGGAATTTCAGAAACTATCATACTGCTTTTAAAAAGATCTTACGTAGCTCTCCATAAATCAGAAATTGCTTTCATGTCTCTTCAGAGGAATTACATTGAGGTGATCACATTGTTTTCACTTTCCCTCTCCTTGGAGAACAATTCTCATCCGGTGGTTTCAGTGAATGTTTAGGGAGGCACCCAAATAAATCTGCTGATCTTGTTTTCTGTCTTCAACAGATGCTGTAAGCTGTCACGTCATTGGGTCACACTGCCCATGGCCTGCACAGACTTTATTGTACAGTCTCAGTCTCCATCGGCTCTTCCACTTTCTACCATTGCATTTGACAGGTAGGCCACTGTCCAGCCGATCCCCACTGTGAAACCTGAGGGTAAAGGTTGACTGCTCCGAGTTGCCCTTCGCCTGCCTCGCGGGATTCCCAGAGCTTCCTGGTTCTCTTTATAGGCATCTCTCTGACTGTCCCAAGTGCAGCCATTCCTTTTATGAGCCTTCCTAATTCACCACTAGATTGGTATAATCTTTTGCCCTTCAGCGTCTCTCCCTTTTGATCACCCTAAGTGCTTTTTGTGATTTATGTATGAAAATAATTGTACTGTAAGCTGCGGGTAAGAATAAGAGGAGGGTGACATTACCTGACGCCCTTACGAAGTAATTAACATCAAATAAGCTTTGTTCTTACTCTGACATCTGACACGCCTGCGGCCAGGGTTTGGCCCGTGGGGTCTAGGTGCTCAGCTGCCAGCTCAGGCTGCTGGTCCTGGAGGTGGGGTTATCACATGAGAAGTTCATTTCTGGGGTCACTCAAGAGATGGTTCACTCAGTAACACAGATCAGTGACTGTGCTGAGCCAGGAGGGGCCCAAACATAGATCTCAAGAAATGAAGGGACCAAAGTAAGGACGGCAAGGGGTGAAAGCTTGAGCTCCGGCTTTCAGCAAAGTCAAAGACAGTAGGATGACACAGGAGATGAGCCACGAAACAAGAAATCGGGCATGAAGTGTTAAAGGACAGGCACACCTGCCCCGATGAACAGCCTCACACTTCATGCACCTCTAGGCTTTTGTTTCCCCACAACTCTGACACCTGGACACTGGACTCAAAATATTTTATTTTCCCTTTATTTTCTTTCTGCCTTCCTCTCCCCTGTCTTTATTATAATAATCAATCAGCTTGCTTGGCCTTTTTTTTTCTTTTCAAGTTTTCTGTTTGCTTTACTCAGACTTCTTCTTCTTTTTTTTTTAACACTAGTAATAATCGTTTATTAAACGATCATTGTTTTTTGTTTGAAAGAATTTTATTTTTGAGACAGAGTCTCGCTATGTTACCCGGCTCGTGTTCAGCGGCTCTTCACTGGCTCAGTCGATTACTCAGACTTCTTAAGAAAACACCAAATCCGGCCAGTGGGATGGCTCACCCCTGTAATCCTAGCACTCTGGGAGGCTGAGGCAGGAGGATTGCTTAAGATCGGGAATTTGAGACCAGCCTGACCAAAAATGAGACCCCATCTCTCCAAAAAATAGAAAAATGAGCCAGGCATGGAGTCTGGTGCTTATCATCCCAGCTTCTCAGGAAGTTGAGGTAGGCAAATTGCTTCGGACCCAGAAGTTTGAGGTTGCAGTGAGCTGTGATGACGCTACTCAAATCTAGCCCCTGACTTCAACTGCTCTCTAGCTGGGTTGACAAAGTAAGCCCCTCTCAAAAAAAGGAGAGGGAAGCCTGGGACTCTTTGTTCCCCCTATAACAGTCCAGATTCTGGTCCCCAGTGCACTATAATAATAATCTTGAACTAGTTTTTTTAAGTTCTGCATATTAATTTATTTCCTCAGTTGGACTGAAAATTCTTTTAATAAAAGGAATGTCTTACTCTTTTTACTTTTCTTTGTATGCTTTCCATAGCAGCCATATGACAGCCATTCAAAAGTGTTTTTGTCCTATGGACAAATAAGATAGACTTGAAAGTACATCAAAATGTTTCAGAAGAATTTTATTATACTGTTAAGTGCTACTGAACACTTAGGGAAAGGTCAGTGGGGAAAAGTGAAAAATTATGACCTTATATAAAACTTTGAAAGTTACGTAAGAAAGACAAGAGAACACATGAAACACTGATTTTTATAAAATAACTTTATTTCAATGAATTTTGTTTAATATAGTGCATTGTTGGGGAGTCTGTCCTGTGTGCTAGTTACTCTTGCAGGTACTTGGCGTGTAATATCTCATATATTCTTCACAACATTTATTTAACAGTATGAGGTAGGAACCATTACTATCTGTAATTTACTAATCAAGAATCAGAAGCACCTAGCAAAATCTTGCCCTAGATCACTCAGGAATATTAAGGAGACAGGATTCAAACGCAGGCAATTTGACAACTTAGCCCACATTGGAACTTCCACTCTGTGTTATTGCTTCAGTGTAGAGAACACCCGAGTGGAGAAAGTGTGACCACCAGCTCCATCAGATCATACTTGAGATGGTTGATGTTATGTGTCAGCTTGACTGGCCCATGAGATGCCCAGGTATTTGCTCAAACATTTTTTCTGGGTGTTTCTGTGAGGTTGTTTTGGATGAGATTAACATTTAAATTGGTGGACTGCATAAACCAGATTGCCCTGTTTCAGGTGGGTGGGTCTCATCTAATCAGTTGAAGGTCTGAGTACAACAAAAAGACTGACCCTCCTCCTAGCTGAATTCTTCTTGCCTGACTGTCTTCAGACTGAACCTTCCTGGGTCTCCAGCCTGCCAGTCTTCATATTCGAGCTATACCATCAGCTTTCCTGGTCCTTAGGACTTCAGAAACTATACCAACCACTCTATGGGGTCTCCAGTTTACTGTCTTGCCACTGCAGATGTTGGGACTTGTCAGCTTCCATCATCTGGTGAGGCAGCTCCTTTAATAAATCTCTTTCTACATACACACACGTGCTAGCGGTTCTGTTTCTTTGGAGACCCCTGACTCTTACAACACTTTATCTACATATGCCTTGGGGAATGGAGGTTCTGTCTTGAGAGCCTTGGATTTTCTGAAAAGAAAACGGGAAGACTATTTCATTACTATCACTTTAAAATTTAAGGACATTATTTACAGTACTTTTTGCTATAACCTACTGTTGTGATTTAAAGGTCTT
Organism: Perodicticus potto; assembly: GCA_963574655.1. Taxonomy (NCBI): domain Eukaryota; kingdom Metazoa; phylum Chordata; class Mammalia; order Primates; family Lorisidae; genus Perodicticus; species Perodicticus potto. The sequence goes on along the minus strand of CAUYRH010156958.1, from coordinate 6,116 downwards.
AGATGTGGTCACATAAAAAATGACTTTGAAACTTTAATTTTCAAGTGATAACTCAAATACTTAGGAACTCAGTAACTGGTGTTTGTATGCCAATTGAGTTATATAATAAACATTCTAGAAACGTGATTTTAGTACTAATGTGTGGTAATCTGTTTAAGTCTACTAAAATGTAGAAATAATTTAAAATTATTAGCTGTCAATTTAATAGTAACCCATTTTAAAGGAAAACGTTTTCTTTTTCACTATTCACTATGATCTTCCTCTAAAATAGTAAGCATATTTGTCTATACCTTGATTTTGCTGTTAGTCACAAATGGAAATAATATACTCAATGTTTTCTTCTTAAGTACGTCTCAACTATTCCCACATACTTTACAGTTTTTATTTGTAAGTGATTGCCACATTAGATTTGGTAGTTGATTTTTCAAATTAGAAATCTTACGCTTGGGAGATGTGCATTCACGTAGTTAATTGATCAAGTACGCACCTTCCCATTGAAATCGCATTTCAATTTCAATAATCTGTGGCTGAATCCCTTATATAGTCATTTTAAAATAATTGGTTCTTCCTAGTGATAAGCAAATTTTGACATGGAAAACTTGTTCTTTTATGGTTACCATTCTGAAACCTAAACTACATAAAAGGCTCATTATTTCCTTTACTTAATGGCCTTTTCTGTTGGGAGCATGAAGACTAGACAAATCGCAATCAAAAAATTAGAAATAGAAATCCTTGGTAATATAAACTAATATGTTTATGGTTTCCTAAAGTTCTTATTTCTCTAACACAATAATTTTTTTTTTTAATTGTTGGGGATTCATTGAGGGTACAAGAAACCAGGTTACACTGATTGCATTTGTTGGGTAAAGTCCCTCTTACAATCGTGTTTTGCCCCCAAAAGGTGTGGCACAGACCAAGAGCCCACCCCCCTCACTCCTTCCCTCTCTCTGCTCTTCCTTTCCCTCACTCCACCCTCATTCTTTCTTTCTCTGCTCTCCCTTTCCCCCACCCTACCATGTCATTAACTGTCATTAATTGTCCTCATATCAAAATTGAGCAAATAGGATTCATGCTTCTCCATTCTTGTGATGCTTTACTAAGAATAATGAGTTCCACGTCCCTCCAGGTTAATACAAAGGCTGTAAAGTCTCCATTTTTTTAATGGCTGACTAGTATTCCATAGTGTCCATGTACCACAGCTTGTTAATCCATTCCTGGGTTGGTGGACATTTAGGCTGTTTCCACATTTTGGCAACTGTAAATTGAGCTGCAATAAACAGTCTAGTGCAAGTGTCTTTATGATAAAAGGATTTTTTTTCCTTCTAACACAATAATATTTTTAAACTGTTATCATTAGCTCTTATTACTCTGATCTTTGTCTTTTTAAATTAAATCAAACTAAAGACTTCCTTAGATTTTGAAACATTTCATTCCCTTCTCCGCAATAACAGAAGACATAAAGCAAGAGGATTGCTTGATCGTCAGATCGCAGTTAAAACAATTAGTCAGTCGACAGAATTGTTTAATCCTAATGTCTGAAAAGGTTGAAAGAAAAAGAATTCTAGTTCATGCCACTTAACAGCAACCTTCTGTACAGTTGGTTGTATCCACGGTGGATTTGTGAGTTTTTTAAACCTCATCTGCCTGAACTGCCTTATAAAATTATAAACACATACCACTGATTAACTGATAGTTGAACATAGCTATGTAGTATAACAAAAAATATAACTATTAAAATTGAAATATCTCTGGGCGGCGCCTGGGACTCAAAGGAGTAGGGCGCCGGCCTCATATGCAGGCGGTTGCGGGCTCAAACCCAGCCCAGGCCAAAAAGTGCAAAAAGAAAAAAATTTAAATGTCTCTTTTAACTGCTAATTTATCTGAATGAGTCCCTCAATTATTTGGGAGAGAGCAATAAATAAATTAGAGTAGATTCTCTTTTAGCCTTTCTAATTATTGCATTCTGCAAAGGAATCCACGTTACATAATTCTACGGTCACCAGTTAGCTACTTCAGTGTTTCCGTCTGTACCAGGGGGAGTTAAAGGACATTGGTGTTCAATAGTAAGTGTATTCAGCTTTCAGTTACAGATTTTCACGATGCGATCCCTTTGTAATTCACCCATATTCCCTCCCCCATTCTCCTCTCCTGTCCACGTCTCCTGCTCCCCATCCCAAAGCCACATCCCAAACTTCACCTTCTCCTCAGAGCATTTGTTCTTCAAATCAGCATTTTCTCTCCAGGGCAATTTGTTTACTTTAGAACGTGTGTGACTGAGTTGTTTTTCCTTTGCAAGTTCCAGTCAATAGCTAAATAAAAGCTTGACAGCAACACGCAAAAACATCAATGCGCATGCTGAGGGGAGAGCTGTAATGTTCCCCAAGTTGTTTTGTGTGCAGTCCAGTCCGACTGGGGAAGAGAGGTTTAAATAATGACTCTAGCAGTTCATTAGCCTAGAAGTGGATCCGTCCTCCAGTTACAGAGGAAGGGCTCCGGGATAGAAAATGAAACCAGCGCTTTACTTTGTCATTAGTAGGAGCAGAATGATATGCTTGAATATCAAAAAGCATTTTGAAAAAAATGCAGGAACAGACGCAGGCCTAGACTTAAGAATTGTGTAAAGCTCAACTGGAGAGATAGTTTGGGGAAAGTCTTATAGCATAGTTTGACTATAATCTGCCGTTTTTCAAACATTCCACAGGACTTCAACCTTCAGAACTAGCCCTTCTGACAGACACTTTGTACGATAAGACCCATTAGTAGCATCATATAGTTTTAAGGAGAAAGCACAGAAGATGTTTCCTCCTCTGGTTATCTGCTCTCTGGCAAGATTAGGCGAGTCCCTGAGGCCTCAGTAATCCTCTGCCATGAACCGCAAGTTAGATTGCAAACTGCAGGGCTACGAGCACCTCTGAACTTCCCTCTTTATTTTAAAATAAAGAAACTTATATGGAAAGAAAGATTTCATTTACTAATGATTCCTCTAAAATTGACCATTGTCATCTGTGTAGAAGTATTCTGGTATATCTTTGGGAAGAAAGGAGGAATTAAAAAATTTAAAACTATAATTACTCTTCAGTAACAGTGCCTCTTCAGTAATAATAGAACATTTAAAAAAAATTTTTTTTAAATTTCAGATTAATAGGAGGGTGCAAATGTTTACATTGTTTTCATTTCTAAGGTGAAGTTCAAGTTGTAGTTGAGCCCTCAGCCAGGGGCGTGCTGACCACCCTCACATTGTCTTGTTAAGTGAGATCCTCCCATCACTTTTCTCCCCTCTCTCTTCCCCCTTGCTGGCCTATACTTTCGTGTTTTTCCTTTCGTGTGAGTGTGTAGTTGTTTACATATTGGCTTCATATTAGTATTGAGTACATTGGATACTTTTTCCCCCATTCTTGAGATATTTTACTAAGAAGACCATATTTCAGCTCCATCCAGGAAAACACCAAAGATGTAAAGTCTCCATTGTCCCTTACAGCTGAATAGTACTCCATGGTATACATCTACCACAGTTTGTTAATCCATTCATGGGTTGAGGGGCCCTTGGGTTGCTTCCGCATCTTGGCAATTGTGAATTGAGCTGCTATAAACATTCTGGTGCAAATGTCCTTGTGGTAAAATGAGTTTTGTTCTTCTGGGCAGATACCTAGCAATGGGATTGCAGAACCAAATGGAAGGTCGACTTTTAGTTCTTTGAGAATCCTCCATAGTTCTTAGTAGAACCCTTTTAAACTATTAAATAGATTATATCCACAAAATATACGGGAGAGAGAGAATAATAGTACTTGCTACTATCCATTCCTACTGTGTCAGGCTGTAAGCAAGCTCTCCACATGGTATCTTAGATAAGCTTTATAGAAACCTCTTAAGGTAAGAATTAATATTCTGATTGTACAGATAAGAAAACTATATCTTGGTTACATACTAGTATGTGGTTCCTCAGGGGCTCAAGCGCATGCTTATAACTTGGCCCGGTACTGTCAAATGTTCTCAGCATCAGTTAAAGAAATGTAAATAACAGAGAGAATACCAATCTTTTTGCTTTAAAATATATCTCATTTGTCTGAGTGGCTGAAGAAGAGCTAGGAGTTTGGGGAGGGAAGAACAGCTATTGAGGTCGCATTAGCTAATGTGGCAGACAAATCTCCCCAAATCGGTGGTTTTAACATAATGGTTTTTGTTTCAATTTTCTTGCTCACCTTTAAAACAAGGATTCCTGATGAGTGGGCAGTTTGAGGACAAGGGGCAATTCAATTCTTTCCTTATCATGACTTTGCCATCTTCAGCGTGTGACTTTCAAGGGAAGTCTTTCTTTTCCGTAGATGAAAAGCATGGTGGACTGTAAATTGGAGGGTTTTTATGGGCAAAGCCTGGTAGTGGCATCTATCCCTTCTGCTCATTTTCCACCAGCAAAAATTTAATTGCATCATTTTACTTAACTCCAAGGAAGGCTGAGAAATAGTCTAGCTATGTGCTGTGGTCTGAACGTGTTTCATGTGATAGTATTAAGAGGTGGGGCCTTTAGGCGATGATTAAGTCATAAGCGGGATTAATGATGAGGCGTGAAGGAAACAGTCACCCCTTTGGCACTTTGAGCCATGTGAGGGCACCAGGCATCACCAGACCTGGAATCTGCAGGGGCCTTGATCTTAGACTTTGCAGCCTTCATAACTGCCAGAAATAATGTTTTATTATTTATAAATTACCCAGTCTAAAGTATTTTGTTAAAGCAGCAGGAATGGACCAAGACGCTAAGTAACAAAAAAAGAAAAAAAGAAAAGAAAGAAAAAGAAGAAGAGGGGGTGAGAATCTAGTTTTATGCTATAGCTTGGTGTTCTGGATATCAGAACCCTAGAACTAAAGTGCAATTTGGAAGTGGTAGAAAAAATTATTGACTACTTGCATACTTAAGCAACATTGTCTTTAATTCTCTTTGCTGATTTTCTCCTTTTTTTTATTAAATCATAGCTGTGTACATTCGTGCAATCAAGGGGTACAATGTGCTGGCTTCATATACAATCTGAAATATTTTCATCAAACTGTTTAACATGGCCTTCATGGCATTTTCTTAGTTATTGTATGAAGACATTTGAATCCTGCATTTAGTAAGTTTCACCTGTACCCTTCTAAGATGCACCACAGATGTGATCCCACCAATTATCTCCCCCCACCCAGCCTCCCCCCCCCCTCCCTTGCCCGCTGATTTTCTCCTTTTCAGTGTTTAACTTTTATTTTTGGATACCCAGAGGAACCTACAAACAGCTATCTCAAAATAACAAAAGACATAAGGGTCCTAGTTATGTGTGCAAATTTGTGTATTTGGGTTTGTCAGAGTTGCATGGATAGTATAAAAGCCTGTTTTGTGTTTTGATGATTGCAGATGTTTTCCATAAGACTTGTAAATATACTAACTGTCAACATATTGAATTGTTGCTTTACAGCAATAAAACGATTAATGGGACTTATGTCTCTATTGTGACAGAGCAATAGGGACCAAATTTGCCTCCCATCTTAAACTGGACAGTATAAATGAAATGATGCCTTTCAGACATTGGACAACTGGCACCATGGCACTGTTGTCCTGAGAGAAGAAAGACAAGCTCAGGAATCTTGTAAACTGGAGGCATTTTTTAAGCCACAACACAGGAAGGTAAAACTCAAACAGAGCTCAGACTATCAATGTGTTGAGGAGACAGAGATCAGAGTTCTGCAAGGCTAAGGCAGTTCATTTTGTAAGGCAGAAGTCACTGCAGAGGGAGGGCGAGCACTAGAGGCCTGCACAAGGCTCTCCTGAACCTTTCAGCTAAGTACTGATATTCACATGTGTAAAAGGCGAGTATTGAGTCACAGGTTAGGAAATAACCAGCAGAAAACAGCAAACCGAACAATTCCTAGAAAAAGTTCGTGCTCCCACCAACCTATGGGAAAAACCTATTTTAAAAGTTTTATTTAAAAAAATTTTTGTAGATCTAGAGTTTTTTTTTTTTTTTTTTTTTTTTTGTAGAGGCAGAGTCTCACTTTATCACCCTGGGTAGAGTGCCGTGGCATCACACAGCTCACAGCAACCTCCAACTCCTGGGCTTAGGCGATTCTCTTGCCTCAGCCTCCCGAGTAGC
>CAUYRH010156952.1:0-11617 GCA_963574655.1 Perodicticus potto | reverse complement strand
CTTCATTTTAACTTTGGTGAAGTTAATTATAATGTGCCCAGGAGATGACTTATTCAGTTTGAGTCATGCTGGGGTTCTGAAACTGTCTGCTATCTGAATTTCAGAATCTCTTGGCATGTCTGGAAAGTTCTCCTTCATAATCTCATAAAGAACAGTCTCTGTGCCTTGTGAAGCAACCTTGTCACCTTCAAGGATTCCTATAAGGCAAATATTAGTTTTCTTCGAATTATCCCAGAGCTCTCTGAGAGAACAATCTGTTTTTGCTCTCCACTTCTCTTCCTCTTGACTTCTTGGGAATGTTCAAAAGCTTTGTCTTCAATGTCAGAAATCCTTTCTTGTGCCTGCTCCATTCTGTTACTGAGGGATTCTACTGTATTCCTCAGATCTTTGAGGGCTGCAACTTCTTGTCTCAATGTGTCAAAATCTTTGGTGATTTTGTCTTTGAATTCATTGAATTCTTGAGACAACTTTTTAAATGCTCCAGAAATTTTTAATTCAAACTTTACCTCTACTTAATTAATCTTTTTTGCAATCCGAATTCTGAATTCTATTTCTGACATCTCAGCCATCTGTTTATGAATGGGATCTTCAGTTGTGTCCACCATGTCATTCCTTGGGGGAGTTGATCTACTCTGGTTATTTATGTTACCAGAGTTTTCCCCACTGATTCCACCCTATGATTATTTTTCACCATTTGGCTAGATGAGCAGATAAGGTGAAGTTGGGTTGGGGGCTCCTGGAGTAGTGATTAACCAGCCCTTTTCCTAAGAGTTGGGACTGGTGTCTGTATCTTTTTCCCTAGAGCTTTGCAAAGGACCCACACAGTGCTATGGCCTGAGAAACTGGGGACCTGCTTAGTGTGGTGGGGCTCAGTGGCTCTATCTCAGCTGGTCTCTGTCCTACCCTAGTGAATCAGTTACTCTGGGTTGAAGTCTCAGCTGTGGAGAAATATCAGCAATTAAGTCACCCGGCCCCACACAGGCAACAACTGGAAAAAGAAAATCAAACCTTCCCACAACCATGCACCCAGGGTACCACTTTGGATAGTCCTCGGGTGATTGGCCCAGTTCAAGAGGTCCAAATCAATTGTCCCAGTCAGCACCGGTCTCATTTTGGAGAGTTCAAAAGGTCTCCAGCAACTAGATAGCAGGGGTCTGTTGGCAGCTCAGTATGACTTGTTCTGGTGCTCCATGAGCTCAGAAGGACCCCTCCCAGCAAATGAATTAGTCTGGGAAGATTGATACCTCCTTCCTTACCTTGCACCTCTGTCACACCCAGTCACTGGTAGCCCTGCAAGGCTGTGACCCAGTTCCCTCCAATGAGCCAATGCTCAGGGTTTTGCACCTGCCTGAGTCATGGGGAGATTCATGTCTCCTTATCCAGGCTGCTGCTCTCTGCCACTATACTGTAGGGAGAGCTGAGACCTGACAACCTTGGGTGCTTAATGGAGGCTGGGGCGTTCACTCAGATCCTGCCCTGCCTCTGATTGATGTTGCTGACAGAACAGAACAATTTGGCAGAATTTGTTTCTGTCCTGGCTCTATTCCCCTGCAGATCAGGCACTGTTTGAGTGCACAGAAACTGTTACTCAGCCCTTGTCTATGCCGCTGCCTGGAGCTAGGGTATCTGTCTTGGTTGCAGTCTTTGTTGGGGTTGGCACAGTTAGAGCTCACACTTAGCTTTCAGTTTCTGGCCTGAGGGCTGGGTTTGTCTTAGGCTCACTAAAGCACTCCTGGCTCAGCCCTGCCCTATGAGTATGTCATCTCTGTGCACGCATTTTCTAGTTCCCGCACTCCGCCCAGGCAGGTCCCGCCTCAGTCATACCCTTTACTCATGGGGCCTGAGTTTCTGTCCTAGATCTATTCTGCTAGTGGCTGCCACCGGAGAAGATGCCTGGTTTCCTCTGGTTGCCCAGAGAGGCAGGGAGTGTCTCTTCAAAATATCCCCAGGGGTGTGAGCCCTATTGTTCCTGCTACCACTGCTGTTGCTCTGTGCTGCAGGGTACTGCCTTTCCCTCTCCTGTAGGGTTCCCTCAGCCTCAGTTTACCATCTTCTCCTTATTCCTGTGCTGCAGAATCAGCACAGACTTGCAATAGCCTACGCCCTGTCCACACTTCTTGAGAAAATGCCCAAGAATCTGGACTCCATGGGGGACAGACCTCCAAACCTTGGGGTGAGAGTGGAGGGGAGTGCTGGGAGTTTAGAATTGCAGGTAGAGAATATATACAGTTTTATGCAGTTTTATGCCTGGCAGGAGAGTGCCATGGTACATTCATAAGTCTTCTCTAGGGAAGGAGTTCCAGTTTTTAGAGGGTCTCTCCCATGAGATAAAATAGGAGGGGATCTGAACTCTGCTCGCTTGTTTGTATGGAGTATACTGCAAGCCATTCTCATGGGGGAGGGGACTCCCATCAGCTTGGTAATGGATTTTGTACCTATTGTTTGTTTCCTTGGGGTCACGGCTCACCTCAGCAGGCTTGATGTTCGTTCTTCAACCTCTCTCTTGGTTCAGCTCCAAACCATCAGCTTACTTGCTAAACTTCTGTCCTTTAACTCTCCTTCTGGATGGGAGCCTCTGTGGAAAGTTGGCTCCAGTCGGCCATCTTACCTCCACCCTCAAGTTGTAAGTTTTTTGTGGATGATCTTATCAGGCTGAGGAAGTGCACTTTTATTCCCAGTTTTGTAAGTTTTTTTTTTTTTTTTTTTTTGAGACAGAGCCTCAAGCTGTCACCTGGATAGAGTGCTGTGGCATCACAGCTCACAGCAACCTCCAATTCCTGGGCTCAAGTGAGTCTTTTGCCTCTGCCTCCCAAGTAGCTGGGACTACAGGCACCTGCCACAACGCTCGGCTATTTTTTTGTTGCAGCCGTTGTTGTTTGGTGGGCCCGGGCTGGATTCGAACCCCCCAGCTCAGGTGTACATGGCTGGCACCTTAGCCTGTTGAGCCACAGGCTCCGAGCCGTTTTGTAAGTTTTAAAATAATCTTTTATTAAATACTATCTATACATATATATGTGTATACCCATATACATACATATACATATTTAGTTTGTTAATATGGTAAACTTTATTAATTAATTTTTGAATGAATAGTGAACTGCACATCCCTGTGACAAACTCTATTATTATGTGTTATTATCATATATTATTGAATTCAATTTGCTAAATTTGTTTAGGATTTTTGCATTTCATTTGGTAGGTGTTTTTTGGGTAGTATTTTTGTTGGTTTTGATTAAATGATAATGTTGACTTCATAGAATGAGTCTGGAAGTATTCCTTCTTTAACTATACTCTGGTAGCATTTTTATAGACTTTTGGTAAAATTTATCATCCATCCATCTTTTTGGAAGATTTTGAACTGCAGATTCAATTTTGCTAATAAATAGAGGTATTCAGATTACTTATGTTTTCATTTAATCTTTTTGTTTCATACATCTTTTTATCTGAGATATTCACATAATATAAAATTTATCTTTTTGAAGCATGTAATTCAGTGGATTTTAGTATATACACAAAGTTGTACAACAGTCATCATTATCTAATTCCAGAATACCTTTATTACCTTTAAACAAAGCTCCACACCCAGTCAGTCCCAATTATCCCTTCTCCTCCAGCCTGGTCACCAACCACTAATTTACTTTCTGTCTATATGGACTTACTTATTCTGAAGAGTTCATATATGTAAAATTGCACAACATGTGGTGGTATTTTTGTGTTTGGATTTTTTCACTTAGCATTATATTTGTAAGGTTTATTCATATTGCAGTATATATTTATACTCATTCATTTTTTGGCTGAATAGTATTTCATTGTATTGATAGATTATACTACATTTTATTTAACCATTTATCAATTGATGTATATATATATTTTGGCCTACTTTTCTATGAGGCTCTATTACATTTTCTTCATTCTTTTTTCTTTCTGTTCCTTAGACTGGATAATCTCAATTGACCTAGCTTGAAATTCACTGATTCTTTAGCTTGTTCAAATAGACTGTTGAGCTTCTCTAATGAATTTTTCATTTCCATTATTGTACTTTCCAACCATGGAATTTCTGTTAAGTTTTTTATGAAAAAATAATTTCTGCCTCTTTATTAATATTCTCTGTTTGGTGAGACACTGTTTTTTTTTCTTCCTTTAGTTTTTAGACTCAATTTCACTTAGTTCTTTGAAGCCTTTGTCTAGTAAGTCCAACATCTGGACAGGGCAGTTTCTACTCAACCACTTTCCCTTCAGCCCCCTATACGTGGGTCAAATATTCATGTTTCTATGAATATCTTATAATTTTTTTTTGTTGACAACTATATATTTAAAGTAGTATAATGCAGTAATTTTGGGAATCAAATTCCCCTATCACCAGGGTTGGATAATTATTATTATTGCTGCTTGTTTAGTGTTACTTATGAATTAATTCTATAAAATTCTATTCTTTGTCATGTGTGGCCACTGAAATATCTCCTCACTTAGGTTAACAGTCAGCTAATGATTGAAACAGATTTTCCTTAAACACTTAGAACCAATGACTCTGACCTTTATGAGGGATTCTGTGTGCTTTTTAGGGCAGCTTTCCTTACTTAGCCAGGGAATTTGCACCTCCACTTTAGCTTTACTTCTTGTGATGAAGAGTCTCAAGGTCATCCAGAGATGAGAGCTTATGGCCTGTAGGGTTTTTCCTGAGCGTGCACACATCCGTGAGCAGTGCACCGCATTACACACGTGTGTGACTTTCCAGATTTTCTGGTATATGGCAGAAGTTTTTAAAGCCCTCTGTGTTAGTTTGTAAGGGCTGCTATAACACAATATTACAGACTGAAGGGCTTAAACAACAGAAGTATATTTTCTCATAGTTTTGGAGACTAGAAGTTCAAGATCAAGGTGTTGGCAGGGTTGGTTTCTCCTGAGGGCTCTCTCTTTGGCTTTCAGATGGCTGTCTTCTCACTATTCTAGCGTGGCCTTTTTCTGTGTCTGAGCATATCCCTGGTGTCTCTTTTTCTTATATGGACACCAGTAATATTGGATCAAGGCCCTGCGCTCTCTTCTAAAATACACAATAAACATTTGTTTCCTTATTAAGAACTGTTAATTTTGGGGGGGTGATAATAAGTGTAAGTGTTTAGATAATATTACATAGGCATATGTCTTTAATCTCTAGTTCTTTTATCATATGAAAAGTATAAGAATTTCATAGTTGTTTGCTAATCTGTATTTTAATAGATAGTTTTCATTTTTAAATAGAAACTATGTATGTCAAATGTTAGGTTGACAAATTAATTGGCCATAATTGTCAAAATTACTGGTTATTAATTTATTTTCAGTTTTGGTGTGTGAAAATGTATAAGTGCCATGGTCAATTACAGCACATTTGATGTGACCTAATTAGTATCATGAGGAACCAACACATGGAAAAGCAAATGGGGACACATGCTAGGGACAAAATTGGATGTGATATGAATAGTAATTTTGGTTTTATTTTGTTTTATTCATTAAAAGCTCTCTTCTATTAGGGAAGAGAAAATAAACCCAAACAGTTATTGAATCTTTATGTGGCAGGGACTGTGTAAGAAACTTTTGTGGGCATTTTTTTAGTCTTCATGAATCTGTGAAGGACATGTAGTCTCCCCATTTTACAGATAAGGAAATAGACTCATTGAAGTGAGTTGAACTGCCCAGAGCTGTATGTCCTGCATGAAATAGCCAAGATTTCAACCCAGCTTTTGACTCCAAGGTAACTGTAGTAAATAAAAAAAACTTAGTCTCATAGGATGATTGATTCTATCCCTAATTTTTTTTTAAAAGAAGGGAATCTGACATGAGAAAAAATATATTATTTAAGGACCCAAGTATTAGAAGATAAAATATTATTTTCCATTCCTAAATGAGGTATAATGGAAATAAATGACAGCTCTTTGAGGAAAGCTTTATAATTCACCAGAAAGTCTGAAGTTTTTCTGAATGAAAAGTTCTGTTATGATACTAACACCACACTTAGAGCCAGATGTTTTCTTGTCAGGTTTGCCTGTGTCTGGGATTATGGGGCCTCCTTGAGTTAGTGTGCCTGTCCCAGAAAGAAAGGAGCACCTAAATACACAGGCGGCTTCATACATTTGATGAATTTTGGAGGGGACACAAATTTAAACTACAACAGAGGTTAAGAGCTTTTTTTTCTTTTTCTTTTTTCTTTTTTTTTTTGTTGTTGTTGTTTTTCATTTTTTTGTACAATGAGAGGGTTGTGCCCAGAGCTTAAATACAAAGGGACAGCAACTCTGATTCACAGCCTGGAGGAAGGAAGAGCAAGAGGAACCTCTCAGACATGGTGTCTTTGACAAGAAGAGAATGTCATATGAGCAAAGATGTATTCCTTCCCAGTTCTGGAGGCTGAGAAGTTCAAGAGCAAAGCTGCTTTGGTGTCTACTGAGAACCTGCTTTCCGGTTGACAGATTGCACTTTCTCCCCGTGTTTTTCCAAGGCTTGAAGGTGTGCTCGGTCTCTCTTGGTTTTTTTCAATAGGCTCACTAATTCCATTCATGAGAGCTCTGCCACCATCATGTAATCATGTCCCAAAGTTCCCACCTCCTAATACTATCACTCTTAGGATTAGAATTTCAAAATATAAATTTTGAGGTGGCGTGCCACAAACATTCACACCATAGAACCAGACACCCCTCCCAGAACCCTCATGTGGGAAATGTCACGGATGCTGCTCCACAGACCAGATGTCAGAGGGAAAAGAAGTGGAGCAGGAGCAGGGGCTGATGGGAGGAGAAGAAACTTCAGAGGCAGAGTTTAAAGTGAGAGAGACCTGCCAACTTCAAATTGACCAGTATAAATTTTTCTGTTGTAAGGTAGAAACAGGGAGTTAAGAACTGAATTAATTTACTTTCGTGGTATAAAGAAAGTTACTTTATGTCTGCCCATCTTTCATGCCTTAAAAGCATAGTTTACATAATCTATAAACATATGCATAAAAATACATATGAGCATCATGCATACATAATTAATAGAAGACAGTCTTCCTTTTTTAAAATAGCAAATAAACATCAATTTTTTTCTTATCAGTGTTTTACTTAAATATTAACCCATTCAGACAATTACTTTAATATTTAGAATACATAAATGCATATACACCATACACCACACATTGCTGGTGGTGCAGTTTTTATCAAGCAGTTACAACCATGTAAAGACTGAAAAGTTAAATAGATGATCTTTGCCTTCAGAAAGATTATAACCAAGAAGACAGGCAGTAAGTAAAAGAATTTGGAGGATGGAGAGAGTTTCAGGGGTTTGGGTGTTCAGGTAAATAATAAGTAACACAGGGGACTTGAGCCAGATGTGGAAGACCTGGGAGCATCTGACAAGGATAACAAATTGGCTTGAACCATCATGGCAGCCTGGAAGTCTTTATGGAGATACATTCTGGTCTGAGTCTGGTTTCAGTGAGGAGAGTGTGGTGGGGACCTAGTGGGGTCCTCTCTGCGCAGAAGTGGGAGAAGCACAGGGCAATGTCAGCTGCTCTTGAGATAGCAGAGAGACAGAGGTGAAGAGCTAGTATTCCACGTAGGTGACTTGGGAATCATAAAGGTCCTCAGGAAATATGCCCAGTGCATTCTGGATCTGGCAGAGAATTTCACCCAGGGGAGTAGCCAATGGTAAGTGAGCAGGAGTGGGTCAGGGCCAGAGTGGAAGGAGCCTTTGAAAGCCAGACTGAGAAATTAACTCATTATTTGCAAGTGATACAGAGCCACTGAAATTTTTTTAAATAAAGAAAAGAAAATGATGTGATCAAAATAGGGGTATACAGGATGAATGGAGTTTTAAGATCAGAAAAGAAGACCTAGAAGTAGCAAGAACACTTAACTTGAGGACCAAATAATAAATTTATGTTCATTTTGTATCTCTTTGTGATTTTTGTCATTGAAGTGTTCAAAGTTCTTTAAGACCAGCTCACCAGAAGTCCAACCCATCCCCTTTAAGTAGTTGGAAACAAAATTCTGTTCCTAATGAGCTACGTGACCATAAGAAAATTGCTTAATTCCTCCACGGATTTTAGGTTTTTCACCTGTAAAAGGAGCTGATAAAATATATTTTCTCTAAAGTCTCTCCCAGTAAACATATTTTATGTAGTACCACTGGTAACTGGTGACTTAGTTTTCTTCCTCATTTCTCTTTAGAAACAGTTCTCTTGGCCAGGCACAGTGGCTCATGCCTGCAACTCAGCACTGTGGGAGGCTGAGGCAGGTGAATTGCTTGAGCTCAGGAATTTGAGGCCAGCTTGAGGAACAGTGAGACCCCATCTCTACTAAAAATAGAAACACTAGCCAGGCATTGTGCAGGATCCTTTGTCCCAACTACTTGGGAGGCTGAGGCAGGAGGATCTCTTGAGCCCAAGAGTTTGAGGTTGCTGTGAGCTATGATGATGCCGTGGCATTCTATCCAGGGTGATAAAGTGAGACTCTGTCCTATAAAAGAAAAAAAAAAAGAAAGAAATAGTTCTTTCAAGAACATATTCATTCATTATGACCAAAAGGAGATAGGTTTATTTACTTATGTGTGCTCACCCCAATTACCATTTGTGATATGTATGAATTGAATCCTTAATTAGACCTAAATATAAAATGTTAGTAAAGCTATTTGATGGTAATGTTTTATGCTTATAAATATATGCATATATAATTATTATTAATTTCATAATCCCCAGATAAATTTGAGGAACATAATTTAGTAAATCCACAGTCAATGTTCAAAGACAGCTTCATTTCCTGGCACATGAAATGGAGACCGAATTGTTTTCCCTGCCTTCTGTACCCCATTTCCATGCCTCTATTACTAGAAAAGGAGAACCATTTATTTTGTGAAAGGTTTATCAGAGAACTAATTATAACATCAAGTGGGGTGGTGCTGAATGATAAATAATGAGAAAAAATAATCCAATAATTATTTAAAGTAGTGGGTGTTAGCATCTACTCTGATCTGATGATGGTGGTAGCTGGGAAAAGCTTCAAAGTAACAATACACATCCAGCTATTGATGATATTTTATTCTTCTATTCAGAGTTTATTTCATTACAAAAGTCCAGTGGATTTAGTCTGTTTTTCAATTTCCCTGGCCACTTACTGGCCGGTATTGTGCATGGCTGTTTCACGTGTGCCTCGAGGCCCTCTGCACTATTATCCTGGTCAACAAAAGACAATTATTAAATTCTAAAAAAGCTTTAGATGGAACGACCATGACAATAGGCATAGGTAATCAGAGGAATAATCACTTTCTGCTGGAAATCTGTGCCCGCAGGATGAGCTGGAACACAGCACAGTCTTTGATGTCCATTTTCATGTAAACATCAAATGGTGCTGTCCGGTTTTTCTGCACAGGTTTGAAGTGTAAATGTGCATCATCAACTCAGGGTCAAGAAATGACTTGCAGTTCTCAGTTTTACTGTGAATATATTTGCAAAATACATCACTTTCCAGTTTTAGGGCCAAATCTGTCAAGGCTATTGGAATATTATGCGGGTTTTGCTCATATAATGGAAATGCATAATGATATCCCATATGACACCAGCGGGTTTGATAAGGATTGAATCACACGCTCAGAAAACAGCCTGATAATTGTTGGTCCTGTGGCCTAGCATGAAATGTTACAAAAGGCTGGTGTCCCTGTGTCTCTGCGGAAAAACATTTGGAGGCAGCTGTACTGCAGTATGTCAGAGTCTGGGAGGACTCCTGCATTAAGAGAGAAGGTGGCACTGTGAGACGCTTCCACGTAATTCAAAGGGGACTTTTTCATACTGAAAAGTAACAATGGTGGATTCTAGACTGCGCTATTCTTGCTGGGAGTTATGATAAACCCCTTGCTAGGTTTTGATAAATTTGCAATAAGGGATGCCATAAACCTCAACTGCCTAAAAATACTTCCTTTTACCAGCTTAGCACAGAATTTTAAACATCTCCACTATTTAAGTCATTTCTTTAAGCAAAGTTTCCCAGCCTTGCCACTGCCGAGGGTCTGGGCCGGACAGTTCTTTGTTGCGGGGCGGTTCTGTGCCCCTCAGCACCCTCGGCCCCTACCCACCGGATGCAGTAGCAACTCCATGTCCTCCACTCGTGAATAATCAGAACTGTCTCAGCACCACTGATTTACGAGACTATCGGGCACTCTGAAGAGCAGCTTGTGGGAAAACACACAACTCCAGGAAGACCTTAGCATCCCTTAGTTGCCTGATTTCCGAGCACGCAGGCAGGGCCCACGAGGGGCCACGAGGGGCCGAGCCAAGTCAAACAGATGAATGGAATCAGGTAAGTGCAGGGTGAGAGAGGTGCTGGTGGACTTTGTACTTCATGCTTCAAAAAAGCAACCGAAAGTGCGCAAGTGCCAACGTCACGCTGCCGACTGTGACCTTGCCCTGGCCGCCTTCCCGCTGACGCTGTGTCGGGGAACCTTTGTGCAGCCTGGAAATTCCATGCAGGTGCCAGAGCGAGAGAAGTGGGATGGCAAACATGGGGAGGTTCAGATGGCAGGAAGGGGGGATCATGCAGCACCCCGAGGGACGGGTCTGCGCCGTAAGCCCTGCACAGGGGGCAAACCAACGTT
This sequence comes from Perodicticus potto, assembly GCA_963574655.1. Lineage (NCBI taxonomy): Eukaryota > Metazoa > Chordata > Mammalia > Primates > Lorisidae > Perodicticus > Perodicticus potto. Next base: position 1,027 of record CAUYRH010156952.1, on the reverse strand, counting down.
GGGCAACCAGTAAAATTCCTTTTGCTGGAAGCAAGCGGACGTGTTGGTGATGATGTCTGTCGGACAAAGCTGCCGCTGAGGTGGACCAGGCTGCGGTTCGCTCTGGGGGAGAGGGAGAAGACATGGTTTAAGTCACGCTGGTGCTAAAAGAAGGTGTGTTGCGTGGACCCCTTTCCCTCTGAAGTGACAGGCAGCAGACTTCCCTGTGGAAACATTTGTCTGTTCCTGCGCGTCTTTTTGAGAGGGCTGACTGAAATCCTGGTATTTGACAATATGCCAGGGACACCCCCCCCCCAACAAAGAGTGCGAAGCACTGGGATGGAGAGTCCAAGGTGAATGTTGACTGTCTCAGAACATCCCCCTGCTAGGGGTACATGGCGGATACACTAGCTCAGGGTTTAATGAGAACGACTGAGAAATGCTGGATTCCCCGCTTCATTTCCTCTTCCTTCTCACCTTAATTATTCTAGTTTTAAAAATTTGATTTTCAATTATCTCCCCTTTACCAGATTATTTTAGAAAAAGTAGAAACAAAAAATTTGTAGTGTGCACTCAGATCTGGCCTTGCTTTCCCTGCTCCCACTTCACACTCTGCAGTCTCTTCTCAGCTCTCCTCTTTCTCTCTGTTCCCACCCCATCTATATTATCCAGTTTTTCATTTTGTCTTGCTGTCTCTTTTTTTCCCTCTATTTTTCCAGATTTGAGATCACCTTGTCTCTGGATGTATGATAACATCATGGCCCAGGTTGTTGGGACAGGCTCAAGTTCAAATGCCATATTCCCAGGACTATCTTTGCCCTGTCAACCATGTGTCACAGTTTTCTCTTCTGGATGCATTAAATGCATTTGAAATGTAAAATACAGGCTGGGCATCTGTGGCTCAGCGGGCTAAGGCGCCAGCCTGGCAGGTTCGAATCCAGCCTGGGCCCACCAAACAATGACAGCTGCAACCAAAAAATGGCCGGGTGTTGTGGCAGGCGCCTATAGTCCCAACTACTTGGGAGGGGGATGCAGGAGACTCGCTTGA
>CAUYRH010156949.1:0-12195 GCA_963574655.1 Perodicticus potto | reverse complement strand
GGTTAGCCAAAGGTTTATCTATTTTATTGACCTTTTCAAAGAAACAACTTTTTGACTTATTGATCTGTTGTATAATTCTTTTATTTTCAATTTCATTTAATTCTGCCCTGATTTTGGTTATTTCTTTTCTTCTGCTGGGTTTGGGGTTGGAATGTTCTTCCTTTTCCAGTTGCTTGAGGTGTCCCATTAGGTTGTTAACTTCCTCTGTTTCCGTTCTCTTGAGGAAGGCTTGCAGTGCTATAAATTTCCCTCTTAGGACTGCCTTTGTAGTATACCAGAAGTTCTCATTGGAATAGTTCATTACTCAGTTATTTACACTGCTGAAGGACCTTCATCTCCCACAATATCATTGGTATTTAAATGGAGAAGCCCTTTTCATCCATGTTTAGTCATAGTACGTTTCATTTTCCAAGAAAATCACAACATTTAAAGTAAAATAAAGAAGCCATACGTGGAATTTTCAATTCCCTAAGAACTAGGACTTTATCCCTATGATTCCTTACCCACTCTTTTGCTACTTCATTCTTTCTTTCTCTGGCTTCCCTGCTAACAATTTTCTTCCCACCCAAAATGGACCAGGACAAATCTCTGAAATGAAAGAAAGCACATGTTTTGGAAGAGCTGCCGCCAAGCATAATGCCATCACTCTGTCTGTTTTTTTCCTCAGGTAGAAATTTAATTAGGTATTTTTATTCTAAAGTTCTTGCTTCCAAACTTTAATGAGTTATAGTTTGCATATGGCGGGTGAGAATAAAAGCAGTTTTGAAAAACAAAGGAGATAATCAAACAGAACAGGTGGTTCTCAACAAAAACTTGAAATTCGTATTTGTCTTCAACTGAGATGTAATTATAAGGTAATCATAAATTAAAATGGCTTTAATAAACAAATAAAAATGTCTTGTTCCTGAGTAAAAAGACTCAGTATTTTAAATTGTCAATTTCCCTGAATTAACCCATAAATTCAATGGCATCCCAATAGAATTTTAATAAACTTGAGCAAATGTTTCTAAAGTTTATCTGACAGAACATGCAAGTGAGAACATCCAATAATAACAGCAACAAAAACTGAAATAACGGCCACAGAGGGGAGGAATAGATTTAATATGTAAAGATGATATGAAGTCACAGTAAATAAAACAATGTGTTACCAGTTCAGTAAAACAAAGATATCACAAAGGCATAGAAAATAAACAAGGAGTAATAAACTGAATTTTAGTAAAAGCTAATCTTGGCATTTTGAATCAGTGAAGAAAAAGGAATTGAAGCAATTGATGAATCATTCCCCCCCTCAAAAAAAATAATACAATGTTCTACTTCTCTCCTCACATCACAATAGAAGTTCAGTCACCTTCCGAACACTTTTTCTAGGATAAGTTTGCAAACTTAATTGTCATGCATTATGGGAGGATAGCCCTCACGGCCATCCCAGAAAGAGTTCCCAAATGGCTTTGAGCGATGGACTAGGATTCAGTGTGCAGCTTCCCAGGGGGAGGACTTAGAAGGTGACTGGAGTGACATTCAGTAATGAGGTATGTGGAACTGTTTCTAGAGTGAGTATGTGAACTTAATTCCAAATATATCCATGTGCTAAATTTTAAAGCATAATAAAATGTTGAAAACAAATATTTTAAGATGTCTTGGAGTGAGGAAACCATTTATGAGCATATTATGAAACCTGGAGGTCATAAAGAAAAATACCTATAAATATAACTTTAAACTTTGAAATTATTTATAAAAAATATTTTGCAGTTATGGTCAGAAGGCGAAAAACTAGAAAAATAGTCATACTCTTTGTGAAGACAAAGTGCTAGTTTTCTAGTTCACAAAGATCCATCTTTAGTCACTAGGAAAACGACAACAACAGAAAAATGGGCAGCAGTGGGAAAAAATGGGCAGCAGTAGACATAAATGGGCAGAGCACAGAGAAACAAATACAAATGGGCAAAAAATGAAACGATGCTCAACCTCACTGATGATGAAACACAAATCCAAACAGGAAAAACAGAAACACAAATCAAAACATGCTGAAAAAATTTGCTTATCAGGCTGGTAAAGGTCAAAAGAGTTGATAATGTAAAATTTGTGAACATGTGATGAAGCAGGGGATTTTAGTGCTACATGTGGCAGTGAAAATGAATACAGTCTTTTTCTGAGGTGAATCTGACAAATAATCATTAAAATGTTTTTCACACAGTAATTCTACTTCTATGCTTCTAGGACTTTATCCTATAGAAGTACTTTACATGAATGTACAGAGATATAGATAAATAAAGCTATTGTAAAATTATTAAAAATAACCCAAATGCCACTATAAAAAAAAATACTATGGCAGTTCCTAAAATAATTAAGCATAGAATTATCACATGATCCAATCACTTCTGTGTATAAACACAAAATAACTGAAAGCAGGAACTCAAACAGATATTTCTACACCCATGTTTGCAGCAGCATTATTCAAAATAGCCAAATAGAAGCAACCCAAGTGTTCATCAACAGATGAATAGATAAAAATGTAATATGCACATACGATGACATGTGATTCAGCCCTAAAAAGGAAGGAGAATCAGATACAGCCTGATGAGCCGTGAAGATATAATATGCTGAGTGATATAAACCAGTCCACAAAAGGACACATAATGTAAAACTCCACTTACACGAGGTCCCTAAAGTAGTCAAGTTCATAGAAACAGAAAGTGGAGGGTGGTTGCCAGAACCTGAGTAAAGGGTGTTTGGGAAGTTAGCGTTCAATGGGCATAGAGTTCCATCTGGGGAAGAGGAAAGGTGGTGATTGTATGACGATGTATATGTACTTGAGATCACAAAACTGTATGCTTTAAAATGGTTTAAATGATAAACTTTAAGTTATATATCTTTAACTACAATTTTAAAAAATGTTGTTGGCTTCTGTGACTTGGGCTATGTCAAAAAAATAAAATGTTGGATAGTGAATGCTGAGATACTCACTACACTTACAAGGAAAGACAATTAAGTTCATGAACTCAGCCTAGAAAAGTGCTACATACCTCACTATGGTTACCAGATGGCTAACGGTAGTATTCCAAAGGTGACTGTAGTGATATTCAATAATGGGGGATAGAACGCTTTTTCTAGGGTGAGTGTGCTAACTTAATTGTCTAACTTCATACTTTATCTGCTACAGTATTTTTGAAATAAGTACTTCTTGAAATATTTTTTTAAATTACCAAAATGATCATCAATAAGCTCTAGTATAACCATTAAATGGAATGGCCTGCCACTGTTCGAAAGAGTGAAGTGGACATGCTTATATGGAATGATGTACAAGATATATTGTCCAGTGAAAGAGGAAATGTAAAAGTGTATTATAGTTAGTTTACATATTTCTTTTGTAAAAAATAAAATTACATCAAGTCAACCAAGGGTTAGGCCATCTAAACCAGATGGTGGGAAAAGCATCATCTTTGTGGTTTTCTTCTTGGGGACACAGAGCTAGGTCTTACTCTTTTATACGAATGATGGTTTCCCTTCAACTGATTGGCATTTTCCACTGTCAATCATAGTAGGAGGACATTCCTCCCGAGATGGGAATTGAGGACTTAATGAGCAGGAATTAGACTAAGGTGAGAAGAGAATGTTCTTCCTTTTTCTGGGTTTGAGACTTGTGACAGTGAGGGTCAAGAGCCCTGCAGAGCCTCTGTCCATACTGGTGGGCAGCGGTCACTGCCAAAGAGCAGCCATGCCTTCAGGAGAAGAGATGATGAGTTTTATCACAGGAATAAGTAAGAACACTTTAACAAGAAGAGGGGAAGACCCCTAGGACATGTTCCTTAGCACATGTTAGGCAGCAAAACCTATTAGGAATATCTTAAAAGATATTCTTTGGAGGGGATTCCATCATAATCAATAAAGAAAATTGGACTAGGGGGTCTCACTATCATGGTTTGAATTAGAGAAATTATAACTCAGATATTATGTAGGATCTTTCTGACCCTTAAAGATGAAAGTGGTTCAACATCTACCCCTAAGTCCAGGTTCTACAGTGCCTAAAACTTTCCCAAGTATTCTGTGAACTCAGGGGGGTCAGGCAGCAAAGGAGGAAAGCGTCTCCCAGCCTTCTCTGCCTCTTGGCCTGGGAGCACCTGCTGTGGTCTCTTTGCACACAGCTTCAGTAAGGTCTTGACACCCGGCCCCTTCCTTCCTTCACCTGTGCCCATAAGAAAAGTTTACTCACACCAAGCATCTTTTGGAAATAACAGTCTTTTCTAAGCTACTGGGATTGGAGGTAGGTGGCACTGCCAGCAGCACAGCAAATGTCATGGTATCCCCAGGAGAGATTGCTGAATCCCAAACACTTTTTGGGCATCCCAGCACCATGAGTTCTCTTCACTCCTCTTCTATGCACCACCTCCTTCAGCTTCCTTTGGCTCCTTATCCCCTCATTTATTTTGCCTTGATTATTTCCTCTGTAATCTGCCTTCCGCCTTTTATTTGGGAAGGGGAATAAAACCTCACCTTGTCTCCTGTACAGCAATTCTGTGCCCTGTTCTCTGAAGTCTGGGCATCAGCCAACTCCTTGGCCAACATCTTTAAGATTTCACCTTTTAACACAATCGCTTATCAAGATACTTTTCCAAACAAAAACTGGCTGCAATGTATAATGAATTTTCAGATCAGCAGTTAAGATAACAAAAATATCTCCACTTTATTATCTAATATTGACAGATAAAAGGTAGAAATAGATAGGGCTCCAAAGGGTGAGGAGATGATTTACTAAACTACCAGTAATAAATTATCTCTAAGAGAGAGGATCAGATTATTTTCGTTTTCTTCAATAGGTATTTCCAATGCTTCTTGAATTGTTTAGTAAACATATATGATTTTCCACTGGAACAGCAAAGGTGAGGCAGACTCAGTCCCTGACCTTGAGATGCTCATGGTCCAGGACATGCAGATGAAACTTGGTGTGACGCAGCTGGTCAGTGGAACTTAGCCCTGGCTATCTGAAGAACTGATATGTCTAATCACATTATCTGTTCTTTGCAAAACTTATATTGTTGTAAAACCTTCCCTAAGTGGTAAAAACTCTACTTCCTGTCTCCCAGAACCACAAATTATCATCAGTTCCTGGGTTTAATGTGTTTTCCTTTAAATAAAATTGGCACTTGATTTTTTTTCCCTGTCATTCACACTGTCAGGTTTTAATTGAGAGCATCCAAATATGTCTTCTGTAGCTGTAATTCCTAAGAACCAGATATAGTATTAGGCATACTTTTCCGCTTGTCCTGATTAAAAAAAGAAGAAGAAGAAAACCCAGAGAATTCTAATTCTACCAGTTTTTCTTCCCCCTAGGTTTGGAATTTAAATTATTTTAATATTTATGACATGAAACAAAGTTTTAGTGAAAGCAATGCTCAGTAATTGGAAAATCAGTTACCTTTTATCCCTTGGTTAAAAAGAGGAAGTAGGTCAGTTCCTTGTTAATATTATTAGCAAATACTATTTATAGCATGGTATAAATTACTGGGAAAAGAATCCTAATTTTGACTTTCAAGCAGGAGGCAATAGTTAACTAATTCTTATTCTTAAATATATTAAGAATGTAGGGGACCAATTTTTTAGGAAGGGAGAGTTTAGGAAGGGAGAGTTCTGACACCTTACTGAAAAAATAATAATGATGATAATAAAATACTGAACTAAATTGCTAAGACATTTTCACTACCCATATAATGTATCTGCTAGAAATGTTTGTCACAGCTGCATAACTCAGCCAGGTCTATGTGATGGAGAGAAAAATATAAACTTAAAAATAAAATATGTATTATATGGAGTTACTTATATCCCTTTATGTATAGACTTTTCTGCATGTGCTTCTATAATGACTTTAAAACTAAATTTCTGGTAGATTTCTCTGCATCCAAGTCTTCTGACAGATTTAAATTGACCACCCACTAAACTGAGTACATCTGAAATAAATTATGAGTTATTTATGCACATCATCATATTAAAGGCTAGGAAATGATGTTTAAGCCTGGCTAATTACTGAACTGAGAAAGGGGTTTCTTAGAGGCAACAACAGTACCAAGCAGCCTCCAGTTTGCACACATTAGAATAAACAGCAATTTGGACATAAAATACAAAAAGAAATATTTCTTAAGAAGATCTTTATGATTCACTACTTTCCATGTCCATCCAACTCTGGGTGAAAACATGAGAAAAATCTACTTCTCTGCCTTGCTCCTAAATGACCTGGAAGGATAGTGACATCGGCCTTCAATATTTAAAAAAGGAGGAAACCGTATTTCAACTAGAAGGGCTAGGAAATACTAAAATGTCTCAGACTGGAAATTTCCACATCTGACAACACACCGAAAGCTCCCAGGAACAAACACGCTCTCACTCACTGCCCTACTTCCAGCATCTTCCCCTTTCTAAAGGCACCTCAGTTCTCAGTGATGCTCTGGAGGGATGCTGGCCGCAGCGCCAGGATAGATGGATCCCTGCTTAATGCTCGGTGCTGAACTCCTGCCTGAGGCTAGGGAGCTTCTCAAGACCATCCTGTGATGAACAGGTATTCCAAGGGAAGTCAGAAATCCAATCTGCAGGAGTCTTTGATCCACAAGATCGCTTTTGAACTTTAGACTGAGGTCTAAAGTCTGAGTCCCTGCCTCATAAAACTTGCAAAATTTAGACCAATCTTGACAGATACCAAGAACTCAGCTCTGAATTATAATTTTGTCAGTAGTTCTTTGCTTGCCACTTTCACATATTAATCTCTCTTCTAGTCCTGCAGATGTGTAAATCCATGGATGACTTCAGTAACTTGAATTGTGATTCTATCCTTGGTAGTTGAAGAATGATGTTGGATAGGCTGGTCCATCCCCTCTCCCAAGAATTCACCTTCTTAGCCACTGCTGATCAGTTGCCCTACTCTAACCCTACTCCTGTGTTTTCCTGTGATATTTGATCTATTTCCAGAATGCTTATTTCCTTCAGCCAGTTCAATCTATAGGTACTTATTAGATTATTATTTTAGTTTTGAAAAGCAGAAGACAATTTTTCCATGATTTCCTCCTCATTGCCTATCTTTTTAGGCCATGGGGCTGGGGTAGGGGAAGGGGAGAGCAGAGAGAGAAAGAAGGAGGGAGGGGTGGGGAACGGAAGAGCAGAGAGCGGGAAGGAGGGTGGGGGTGGGGTCTTGGTGTGTGCCACACCTTTTGGGGGCAAGACATGATTGTAAGAGGGACTTTACCTAACAAATGCAATCAGTGTAACCTGGTTTCTTGCACCCTCAATGAATCCCCAACAATAAATTAAAAAAAAGAAAAAGAAGTTCAGTTTTCTTCTCTGATTTTTATCAAGGTAGTGAGATTCCTTCAGATTTACCCTCTGAAATGGTTGTGGGTTTCATTATATTTTCTGTGTATTGTGAAATATTCACATAGCTAGCTCAAGAATATAATGAGCACCCCAGGGTTCATGAAAGAATTGTTTGTTGAAGAGACAAGTGGCAGGATTGACAGTGGCCCCGCAGTCTTCTTTATCACCTAATCTAGTTTCTTTCTGCCACATCCACTCCCTTCATCAGCTACCATGGCTTTCACAGAGAGCTTACACTGTGCACATGTACTTTTTGTGTTATTGTGGGCTATTTTTAAAAGCCAGAATAGGAGTGGTTTTTCTCTTTCTTTATAAAGTGATTTTTCTGCAAATCATTAGTGTTAGAACATGTTATGAGTAGAATTGTGTCATCCCCCCACAGACCCCCATGCCGAAATTCGTATGTTGAAGTCCCATGAATTTATATCAGAGATATTTACCTTTACAGGGGCAGTCCAGTTAAAATGAGGTCGTTAGAATGGACCTTCCCCCAATGAGTAGCGTGAACACAGAAACGCACAAAGGGAAGATGATGCAAAGAGACGCAGGAAGAAGACAGCCATTTACAAGCCAAAGAGAGACACTTGGAACAGATTCTTCCCTTAGGGTCCCCAGAAGGAACCAGCCCTGCCAACACCTTGATTTTGGACTTCTAGCCTCCAGAATTATGAGACAAAAAATTTCTGTAGTGTAAGCCACCTAGTTTGTGATGCCTTGCTATGGCAGCCCTGGCAAACTAGCAGATTGCGATGGCTACCTCTGTCCCTTCTTCCTGAAGCTTGAATTGAGTGATAATAGTTCTCTCAGAAATAGGTTGCAGTGCTTGACCCAAGATCTAAACTTCTATTTTTGCTGTTGCAAACTCTGGATTGATTCCTCTGGAAGGTAATCATGACAATAGCTACCATTTGGAGAGCCTTTTCTATATGATAGCTCTTTCACAGACATCATCTGTCTCAGAAATGCTACAAGACATGTGCTGATACTACCCCTGCTAGACAGATGAAAAACAAGAATCAGAGAGGTTAAGAAACTTTCCCAAGGTCCCACAGTGGCTAAACTGAGCTTGAAACACAAGCAGTCTGACTGCAGAGACTGTACACAGTATCTTTGCAGAAACCACGTGAGGTGCTTCCCTGACCAGAATGTCTACCCCCCAAAATAAATAAATAAAATGCCCCAAACAGTGGAATGATTAAATAATTTGTATTTATTCGTACAATGAAATGCAAAATACAGCATATAAACAATATAAACTAACATAAAACATAGAACAAATAATATAACATGTAACAAAATAAGTGACTTTACAAATAACTTTATATTTTATATTCATTTAGTGGCATGGAAAAATGTTCACGACAAAACATTAAATTAAATGGTAGTATACAAAAGCTGTCTGCAAAGTAAAACCTCAGTTTTGTACTTAAACATTAGAAAATTTTTTATGCCTATACACTATCTTTAAAATCCAAAAATTAAGGTGTAGTAAACACATAACAAACACCTAAAGTGAATCTCTCCTAATTTCTAGCACTGAACAAAAAGGAGTTTGTTTTTATTTTTATTTTTTTCTGTGACAACTTTGGCCACTTCTGTCTAGAGATAAGGTGGCCTCCCATGCTGACCTTGTCTGGCTTCAATTACTTCGTTTTCATAAGAAAATATCAATTCTACAACTAGCTCAACTGATTGTGATAGATGTGTCCCTCATTGGCATGATAGATTATCTATACATGAGTGTCTCTCTAGAGAGCATAACCTTGAACTCTGATGCTCAAAACAGTTAAAAAGCTTCACTGGAAAAAAATCAGATAAAACCAGATCCAGTTGGCCATATAATAAATCTACTTCTACGGAACAATTTACCACCAAATCTTACAACTGTATCCTACAACCACCTCATTGAATTCCTTACAGAATTACCTTTACTGAGCTAAATTTTGCCATGAAACCACTACTTTACATTGAGAGACATTGTAAGTATTAAGTAACAGCCCTATGAAACCCATTATTGCATAATATGAGCAATGCTATTGAACACCTGTACACTACATCACTACACCTTAGGAGAGACTTTGTCCTAGGTCAAAAATTGTCATGAGTTTTCTAAGCAACAGGTTTGTTTTCATCTTATGGACAATGTAATTGTACTGTCAATTTGCCTATCGTGGTTCACACACACAATCCTGTCTGCCTCAGCTGCTGTAAACCTCGAGGCAAACATGCAGCACTCCTCTGGCAAATGTGGGAGGAAATGAGTCCTCTAGCACAAATGTCCACCTTTTAAAAAAGTTTGGTAGGCTCCTTCAAAGCCTTTCTACAACGAGAAGCAGGAAGGGGAGAAATGAATGAATTGATGAAGTAAAGAAAGAGAAGAGAAAAAGAAAAGAAAATTTGTGATGGGAACTTATAGCTATGATTTCAAGTCAACACAATACAGAGGAGTATTTTATTGCTTCGTCTGTTTTTCTAGAACAATCTACAGGGAGTCCAGAAGAGCTGACATGAGGAAAACATAACAAATGGAAGATTTTCCCCCACTGCTTGGTTGCAAGAACAATGACAGAGTCCAAGTCCCAGGTATACTTATAGCTCTGGCAATGACCGGAGCAACTGCCGACAATGAACTGTTTGCTTAGGAACTAAGCCAGCCGCATTGGAGCCAAGGGAACAAGTCAGGGAGGCAGAAAAGAGTGACTTTTTTCTTTATTCCTTTGCAATTTTTCAGGTTCAAATTCTTTACTGTACCTTTACACATGCTCCCCTACTTACGGACTATCAACTTTAGAAAGGTGGGGACAAAGCAAGTGTCGGAACAGGGGAGAGTACCTCTGCCTGTCTTCTCGAGCAGTGTGATCACGTGATCAAGGCCACTTTGCTCATGGCTACCAAGACATTTAACCCACAGCTTTTCAGAACCTGCCCTGTTCATACCTGAGAGACCTTCCTCTGTTTCCTTTCTTACTTTGTTCACAGGATTTCTATCATCTGTTGGGTTTTTTTTTTTTTTTTTACTCAATATTTAGGTTTGGTGTTTCAACTTTCCCTGCAGGCAGCATTTGACCTCTTCCTTTCCCATAAACAGAAGTAGGGCCAGTCCTAACATTCCTTCCAGAACACTTTCCCTCTGGGAGGTGCTGAGTCACTGAAGGGAGCTACAGACGCTCTGTGGGCAGCAGCAGCAATTGAGAAAACAGAATCATTCCCCAGGACTTAAAGGTTAACTTTGAGAGTGAGCCAACTCAGGAGGACTGGGAAAGTGGGTGAGAAGTTCATGCAGGGTAAAGGCACAAAGTCCACTTCACAGGGTTTCTGGAGGATCATTTTTCAGAAATGAAAATGGTATGAATGGAAAATTCCCCATTGGGTGGCAAGGAGGCAGTTCATCAGGCCTGGGCTGGGGCCGCAGAGAGTCTGTGGAGTTCTCAGTCTCCCCCGCTGGCCTCCACCATCAGGTTTTCCACTAGTTATAGTAGGGGATGACTTTTGCTCTTCCTGTAATGGAAGGGTACTGAGAGGATAAATGTGTGAAGTTCTAAGCTTTGGGATGTCTTGATTTAGCTACTGATCTTCAAATATCTACTGCTTCAAAACCAAAGTCTGGATACATTCCAACTTTCCAACTTTATATTTCCCAAAGGTCATTGCACTAAAAGCAAACTTTTAAAAGAATAAAGTGTAGCAGTATATACATGAAAAGTTTGACACTGTAAGCTTTCAAAAATGGATATTGGTGACAGCATCTTGTCAACTCACAATATTTCAAAATAAAAAAAAATTTTAAAAACTAGATATAAGTCCTACCCAAATACAGAGAGTGTTCCCCCATAATACTGTGTAAATGTGATATTATAACAATATCTCCCCCATCTTTCCTTACCCCAATAATCATGCCAGCTACCATTCAAACAATATGATCTCATTAAATTAGAAATATATAATCCTACACACCCTGGCAAGAACATATGGGGCAGGTATAATTTATCCCATATTTCAAATAAGAAAATAGGCTCAGAGAAATTAACCAACTAATTTTGCTAATACTACCACAAGAGCAGACGCCTGGTCTACATGAACACATAGCCACTACACCCACACTGTTCCGCCCGGCCATCTGCTACACTGACTTCTATCCAACTTCCTCTTCCCAGTTACCCTATGGAAAAAGCACAAAATTTAGAATCACTTACTATGTAACTAGACAGGTAGACAGTTGTTTAGGCCTAAATTTCCTCAGCTCTAAAGCTGGGGTAACAATGTCTACCTGCTATGTAAGAACATTCCATGGGATCACGGATGTAAAGCATGAGCACCATGCCCACCTCATACCAGGTGCTTAATGAGGAGCATGGTATGATCACACCATTCTTCCCTGTACTGAAATCTAACTTGTGTGTGTGTGTGTTATGGTTCCCCAGCTAGGATTAAAAATCTTCTTTTGTACTCTTCTTGTGTCAAAGTACTATTGATTACAAGTTCTGGAAACCAGACTCACACTGGGTTAAACAGAAAGCAAATTGATCACTTCACACAGGAGAAGGCCAGGGCTGGCTAGAGGGTTGGTTGGTTCTGCAGTCAACAATGGCTTTAATAGCAACTAGGATCAGCGCAATGGAGGAAAAGATGACCCAAAAGATGTTCCAAGAACTGAATGAGTTCAAAGAGAAAATGACCAAAGATTTTGACACATTGAGACAAGAAGTTTCAGCCCTCAAAGATCTGAGAAATAAAGTAGAATTCCTTAGTAACAGAATGGAGCAAGCAAAAGAAAGGATTTCTGACATGGAAGACAAAGCTTTTGAATGCTCCCAAACTTACAAAGAAGAGAAATGGAAG
>CAUYRH010156947.1:0-23273 GCA_963574655.1 Perodicticus potto | reverse complement strand
TCCAGCCCCATCCATGTCACTATGAAAGAGGAAAAGTCACCATCTTTCTTTAAGGCTGCATAATATTCCATGGTATACATGTACCAAAGTTTATTGATCCATTCGTGTATCGTTGGGCTCTTGGGCTTCTTCCATGACTTGGAGGTTGCTTTTAAAAACCAAGTGAGGGTGGCCTATGCGGCAGGTCAGTACTGCTCTCCGACAGAGCCCAGACCTGGAGGGGGTGAAGACTCAGGCTTGGAGCTCTGGGTGCAGGTCCAGACCCCACTCAGCCCTCTGAGAGCCGAGTGGGGATGTAGACTCAACTCAGCCGCTTCCTGGCTCAACAACCGTGGGCAAGTGGCTTCGCCTCTCTGTCCCTGTGTCGCCGTCTGTTGAATGGAGGTGATGACCCAACCTCTCTCAAAGAGTGGTGGGCGAGAGTTAAGAGAGTTAATACTCATGCCTGGCACAGGGAGAGCAGCCGACATGGGCTGCAAAAACTCCCTTGCCCGCAGCCCTGGACACAGACGGCTGCTCAGGGCCTGGCCGGGGAGGGGATGGGCATCAGTCAAATCTGGAAAGAGAAGGGTCTCCCTGCATGTGGCGAAACCCCACCCCTGCCCTTCACCAGGTGACGAGAGAGAGTGGCACCAGTGTTGTCATGGCCACAGGAGAGGGAGAGGGACAGCCATTTTTTGCCATTTTGAACAGAGGCCGTGTGGGTGTGGGCAGATGTCAGAGCCAGCTCTGGGGCTTGGCTAATGGTTGTCCAGACCTCAGCCTCAGGACAGCCCTGCACATGGGGTTCAGGGAGGAGCCCCACTCATAGCCCAGGATGCTGGGGAGTCTCAGGTCTGATCAAACTGTCCAGGACACACAAGAGCAGTAAATATGCTCATGGGACTGTTAGCAAATCACCCCACCCCGGCTGGGTCTCCTGTCTGAGCCACAAGAAGGCAGGCAGGAATTAGCCCGTGAGCTGAGGCTATCATGGCTGGAGCCTGCAGACCAAGAACACTGGGCCCGACAGCTGCAGGACCAGCCCTTGCACCTGGCTCCCGACTCCTATTCTCCAGCTCTGTGCCCCAAAACTTGCAGTGCCAAGCCTCCAGTCTACCCACAGGCCCTTGGGGAGAACAGACCTCTTACATAGTGGGTTATTGGGGACCTCTAGTCTTGCCCTACAGACACTTCTCTGCCTATAATTTCACCATTGTGGATTCATTTTCTTTGACCCCTGAGTGTTTTACATCTCTTGAGTCCTCCCTCTACTGAGGCCCAAAGCACATTGTGTGACTTATCATTGCCTGATTTCACTTCTTTCAAAGTGAATTGTGGGGCTGGGCATGGTGGCTCACACCTGTAATCCCAGCACTCTGGGAGGCCATGGTGGGTGGATTGCTTGAGATCAGGAGTTCAAGACCAGCCTGATCTAGAGCGACACCTTGTCTCTAACAATAGCTGGGCATGTGGCAGGCACCTGTAGTCCCAGCTACTCCGGAGGCTGAGGCAAGAGGACCACCTGAGCCCAAGAGTTTGAGGTTGTTATGAGCTATGAGGCCATGGCACGCTACTGAGGGTAATGAAATGAAACTCTTATCTAAAAATAAAAATTAAAAAAAAGTGAATTCTGAAGGGTTTTTTTAAGACCGTGTCTTTTAAGTGCCAGTGAGACCATTGCACAGCTATGCTGATGGGGCTGAGGCAGTTGGGGTGAAATCTTGACTATTCTAGCTTCAGTTCTGAGACCTTCACAGGTGTCTGGAACCGTGGTGTGCTAGAGTCAGCCCTTTCCAGCTCACCAGGAATTCTGCTAGCCAGTCCTAGTAACCCACTGATAACTTTAAATAGGACTTGGTGAGGTGTATTTTCACCATAGGAATTGGCAAATGCTGTGATCGAGTCTTCCTTCCCCCTCCCATCTACCCCCAGCCCCTCACTAGAATCTTCCTGCAATAGCTCCACATGTCTTCCTGTCTTGGGAAGGGTTGAGTATTTCCATTGAGTTTTAATTCTTGCTGTGATCCTTTTCTTCTTTCTAGAAGTTCTATTTGGTTCTTTTCCAAGTCAGCTGTGTCATGTTTTTATGGTTTCCTGTCCTTTGCAGATCTTCTCTGTCTTGAGGTTAATTTCCTTACATGCGGTGAACCTATCTGATTTATTGTCCTTCTCATACTCTCATAATCCCTACTGAGTGGGCCGATTTCTATCTTGGTCACTTCTGCTGCTTCTCCTCCCACGACTGTCTCTTGTCTTGGTGGGTCCATGCCTGCTGGTCATTGACATGGTGTAATTCGTAGAGTTTCCCGAGGCCTGGGATGAAGGAGCCGCTGTCCGGAAAGGCCTGGTGCCTTATAGTCGAGAACCACCTGGAACCCAAGTCAAGGCCCCCACGCCTACCCAGGTGGCCCTGGCCTGTGGGGGCCAGAATTTCTCAGGGTGGCTTTTATTCCTTCTTTTTCTTCCCTTTCTCTTCTCCTGCCCTGCTGGACACCAGGACTACCTTCTTGCAAAGCCCTGGGTTAGAGGAAGAAAGCCGTTCCTTCCTGGGTCACCTGAAATTGTCTTCTCATGGGGTCCCAGCTCATGGTTGGAGTATCTCACATTGGATTCCTCACCTCAGTGGAGCCTGCAGTTGAAATCCGTGACTCCTTTCTCCTCGGGCCACTAAAGCCAGCCCAAGTGGCCACGTTGGTAGATGCTGCTGGGGAAGACATTGCCTTTGTCGCTCCTCTAAAACATCACCTGGCACCTTCCTACTCTTTTCTCCATTCTCAGTTCTTCAGCATCTTTAAGGCCATTCATTACATTTCTTTCTTTGTCCAGCAAGCACTTCCTACTCTTTTCCAGGGGAGGGATGATCTCAGTAATCTACCCACCTTTGTCAGAAGCAGGAATATGAATCTATATTTTCTGCTGACTTATTTATTTCTTCAACGAGTCATCACCAAGCAGGCCTTGGGCCCCAAGCCAAGGGCTGGGGATATAGATGTGGATGGCCAGCCCCTGCCACATTCTTAGAAAAAAGCAATCACACCTTATGTCCCCACTAAGATTGCCTCCAGTGAGTCCCCAGCTCTCCTGAGACCTGAGTGCTGGGAACAGCGTCAAGACGATGCAGAATGTGTGTGTGTTCCTGAGAAAGGTACCCTCTGCACCAGCATGACTTTGTCCCCCTGCAGCGCGATTAGACACGGTCAGCAGTAACTGCAGCCTGGGTAATGCCTGCTGGTGGGCGGTGACTCCCCCATGACGACCTGCACTGAGGCCTGGAGCCAGGCCCTCTGGGAGCCTCGTGGGTGGAAGGCAGGAGTGTGGGTTGCAGCGTCAGCCCAGGCTGAGCTCCCACCCGTGTCCACTGCTCATGGGCCTGGGACAAGTGGCTCTAGGCCTTCCTGCCCCTTATTCATATTTACTGCAGTGGACACACCGATAGCTACTGGAAGGTTCAGGAGAAGATCAGATGAGGGTCTGAACGCCAAGGCTGTCCTCTGCCAGCACACAGTAGGCAGTAAGGATGGACTCATTCCCTCCTCCTGGATCCCTCACAAATTCTACTGAGCACCCACTTTGGGCCTGGCGCTGTTCTTCATCCTAGGGACACATTGGTTAACTGAGCAGGCAAGTCCTGCTTAAGAGCCAGTGCTCCAGCTCATGTTTGTGCCAGAAGCCATAGGGTGGGCAAGCAGTTCCCAGTGCCGCCAAGAACTTGCCTGGTCATGAGGGACTAACTGGACTGTCACGTGCCTCTCTGTGGCAGAGAATATGAACCCTCCCAGCCGGAAGGCAGCTCCACATGTCCTCATCAATTGGCAGGGTGAGGAGGGGCCTGAGTCCCTGGCTGGGCCTCACAACGCCCTGCAGGGGCGGGCAAGTGTTCCCCTGTGGGAGTTGGGGAAGCCAAGAACAGAGACAGGGATTTACCCAACGCTGTGGAAATCAAGGGCTCTGGGCCAAACCCCAGCACAGATGAGGCTCCTGGGCTCCCCAAACCAGGTGCCCAGAAGGGTCTCCGTGTCCCCTGTGCGTGCACAGCACATGCCCCGTGGTCCTGGTGACACTGAAGCAGGTGGTGCTGTCTTGGGAGGTCCCTCTTAGTGGCTCCTACCCCCTCAGGTTCCCAATGCTGACCTGTGGCTGGAGGACCAGGCATCAGGAGTGGACGCTGCCCTCTGGGGCATGGAGCGATTTGTGAGAACCAGGGTGGGGAAGGAAGGAAACTCACTCTGCAACTAGAAAGCCACCCATGTCCGATCCCCATTGGTGCAAACCTTCCAGCAATTTCTAAGCCCAAATTTGAGCTGCAGGGAGTCACCCCTGGTGGCCATGACTAGGTGGTGGAAGCCCCAGGACCCACCATGACAGAAATTCCAGGCCCTCAGGTGGCAGTACACATCCCCTTGGCATCCTCATCACCGTGGGGAACATTTCACCCAGGGGGAAACATTTTTGATTGATTGGTGTTTTCTTCTTCCTTCTGAAAAGAAAATGCCAGAAACAATTCTGTTGAGGTCAGAGTTCTTTGAAGATGAGCTCAGAATGGAGGCTTAGACGTACCTGGTTTGTGCTGTGTGCAATCTCTGGCCTGCCCACCCCCTCTGGGGGAGCTATTTAGGGGTCTGGCCCTGCCCCTACAGAGCCCTGGCCAGATTGGGGGCCACAGCCGTGGATGTGACCTGCAAACACCCCAGCACTAGGAGCCTACCAGGGCATCTGGCTGGGGTAAAAGGGGACCCAGCCTCCTCTCACAGTTTCTTCCTGCCATGGATGTGGTCAGGCCGGCACCATGTTAAATAGCCCGAATGTATTTTTGCCAGGCGGGTCCCACGGCCCCTTTCCCAAATGTCGCCAGCTGTGTCCCTGGGAGAAATCCCATTGCTCACGTAAACAGAAGCGTGTGCTTCCCAGGGAGGCCGGCAGCGTGCTCCAGCTCCCTGGCCACCAGCAAGAGAAATCTCCATGGACTTAGAAGAATATATTTTGGGTCTTTGCGTGCGGGTGAGCAGAGCCCAGAAGTAAATCTGGGTCTGTAATAGGAAAAGACAGGCTCTTCTGCATGCAGGCCGGCTACTGGCCTCTCTCCTGACTCAGGGACTGTGGTGTCCACCTGCACCTGTGAGTCACCAGGACCAGGGGATGCCACTTATTGGGTCTTGGTGCCCTTTGTAGCTCCCCAGGGGCTGGAGAGGTGTCTTGAAGCTTCTTGGCTAAAGGACCCTGTGTTCTGAAGCAGGTTTCAGTAGCCTCGTGTCAGGAAGAAGCGATCCCAAGGGGGAGCAAGGGCACCCCGTTGTTCCTGACCTCTCTGCCAACAAGGCGCTAGACCAGGGCTGCTGAGAGCACCAGGGGTTCTTATTGCCCCATCTGCAGATGAGGAAAGGGGGGCCCAGAGAGGTTAAGTCACTTGCTGGAAACCACAGCCCAGGCTCCCAGGCCCAGGCCTTAAACATATGGCCTCCCCGAGCACCCATGTGACCTGCACCCCAAGGGCCACAGAGGATTTGGACTCCTCTCACCCAAGTCACTGGAGTTGCTTGCTCTAGCCCAAGCTGAGATATAATGGTTCACAGATGGACCCCAATCCCTGCCCGATGACCTGTAGCCCTGGGCCTGGCTACAGGGGGATGCCCCACGCTGGGCATAGCCCAGAGTCTTGGCCCATCTGGAGCTGCTTGGTCCTACTGTCTCCTGGAAGCAGCTCCCAGCCTGGCCCCTGCACAAAGCCGCACAGGCCCTTGCGGGTTGACAGCAGCGGGCAGAAGAGTGGCCCCAAACCCATGTCAACCTGCAGCACGCAAACGTGACCTTGTTTGGAAGAAGGGTCTTTGCAGAGGGAAGTAAGTTAAACATTTCTGGATGAGATCATCCTGGATTTAGGGTGGGCCATAAATCCAATGGGAGAGAAAGGCAGAGGGGGATTTGAGACACGGAGGGAGGAGGCCACGTGGGCTCGCAGGCAGAGGTTGGCCTGCCGCAGACACAGGTCCCAGAAACTGGAGCAGACAGAGAGGACCCTCCCCCAGGGCCCTGCTGACACTTTGATTTTGGAGAACAACACTATCGTGTGTGGTCTTTGTTAGTGTGGTAGGACCCACCTCACAGTCTTGTTTTGTTATGACACTTAAATGAACTATAATTCATAAAATGTACAAAGCAGGCTTGGCACGTATTAATTAATAAGCGCTCAGCAGATACTAGCCTCTGTCAATGTTACTATTATTACGGCACACTGCCCTTCATTCATTCATCTGATAATGTGTGTAGCACGGTGACCATGAACCTTACTGTTGTGTTCATATAAGTGACCTCAGGAAAAGGGCTGAGGTAGGATTCGCCCCCAAGAAACAGGATGTGGAATGAAGCATCGAGTGAGTGCCCCTTCCTTAGGCAGGACAAGTGGTGGGTCGCCTGCAGGCAGCTGGACCCAGCCTTCACTCTTTCTGCCAGGCCTGGGAGCTGTGCTTACCCTGGGCTGGGCTTCACCTGGGCTCTTGAGAACTTGGCTTCATGGGCTTCAGCAAGGTCCTTGCTGGGGACATTTATTTGACCCCCTTCTGGCTTTGTTTTCTGAAAGTATACCCCTTAGTGATGTTGGCTCCCCAGCTTTTTCTTCTACAACCTACCATGAACCTAGGCACGTGTGTCACACACTCAGCCTGCTGTCGGCATAAGGTCAGGCCCTGAGTCTGAGGCAGGTCACTCTGCACCCTGAGCAGATGGACCCAATCCCAGCTGGCCCTCTTCCTCCTGGTAACCTGCTTCCTTTTTTGCCAAGACTTCCAATCAGTTCCTTTAAATCTCAGAACTGTGGAAAGGAGAGGTTGATGGGGCCAGTCTGGAAGCCCTAGGGTGGCCTCCAAGCCCCACTCCCCATAAGTCACCTCTGGCTCAAAGGAGTGTTGCTTTTCTTTGCTTTTTGTTGTGATCACATCCACACGTCAGTCAGCTGAGTTGTCTCAGGCGATGGGAAGCGGATTGATGTCGTGCATGGCTAGATGGGGAAATGGGTGACTGTGTAGATACTACTGGCTTGATAAAAAGACACTCTTCAACTTGAAATCTGAGAGGGATTAGAGAAAGCTAGAGATTTCAGGGGCATTCCAGGTCTCATCCCTGTATGCGTGGGACCTGGGAGGCACCGTCTGTGTTGGAAGGTGGCACCGCCCTGCCGGCTACAAGGCTGTATAGGCTGCAGTGACACTCTCTCTAAGCCTCGGTGTTCCCAGCTATAAAGGGGGCCAGTAGTGGTGCCTTTCTCACGGAGCTGCTCCTGAAGGCTGGTAGAGTCTGTTTTCTCAGCTCATGCCACCTCCTTGCCAGCCAGCACTCAGTGACCCTGGCTGTTTCATGTGATCATTCAGCACCATTAAGGAGTGACTTGTCTAAGCTCTCAGTAGGACCTGCCCACTCATGTTATGATAAAGGTGGTGTGGATGTGGGGAATCTGGGGCATAGGCCAGGGGCAGGCAGAAGAGTGGCCCACTGCCATGGAGGAAGATGCTCAGAGGGGAACATCTTCAAGCATCATGTTCTTGCCCCTGCTTAGAGAACCAGAAGGCCCCAAGTGCTCCCAGATTGAAGCCAAGGGGTCTGGTCCTCTTTTGTGACCCAGGTTGCTTTGGGGACCCTCTGAAAACTTCCCATGTGTTTCAGAGTCTGCACCTGTTGGCACCTCTCTCTAGGCCCGTATGGCTCTTAAACATCCCTGTGTGACCTGGCCTCGTGCCACCATCTGCAAGGAGGGATTCTAGCAGTGCCTTGCAGTGTTTTCAAGGCGGAGTAGGGCTGCCGGTCAGCGCGGCCATGTGCAGATGGTAGGATAGACCACAGTGCTTCCAAAGGTGAAGTGATCTTCTGCAAGCATCCACCCACCCTGACAGGGAACTTCCCTTTTCTTTCTAGACTAAAATCCATGGACTTGGGTTTGTGAAGATCCATGCCCCCTGGAATGTGCTGTGCAGAGAGGCTGAGTTTCTGAAGCTGAAGATGCCAACAAAGAAGGTATGTGGTGATGGTTTCATACGAGACAGAGCGCCAAGTCTGGGGTCAAACAGACGCCCAGCAGTAAAATGGTATCACCGCCAGGCTCTGCTCACTAAGAAAAGCTGAATGGGCTTCAGTGCCATGCTTCCAGGGCAGTATGACTCGGATGCGACAAGCCCTCTGGGCTCCAATGTCCTGACTGTGGAGAATACGACCCCACCTGGGTGGCTATATTCTCCAGACAAAGCCCACCAAGAACTGGTTGTAAGCAGAAAAGCCCACCTCTCAGCCGCAGGAGTTTAGCCCCAAAACAAATACACTTGAACTTTAGTCATGGGTTCTTTTATGCTTGTGGTATCTAGGCTAACTTATTAGATTCATTTTAATGCCATTTCCGAGCTTGCCAGGATTTTTCTTTTTAACCTCTGAAAATGTCACAGCTAAAATGCAGTTTGACGGCATGTCCCCTGAAGCTTAGCGAGGCATTGGCTTCACTTCTGCATATGGATGGGACAGACCTGAGCTCTCGGCTTCTCACCTCTTTGTGAGCAAAAGCAAAGTTTGGGGGGAAATTCCCTGGAATGTACTAAATTGTACTTTTGGCTGGGCTATCCTAAAACTCTGAGCATTCAGGTTTAATCCAGAAAACGAACGGAGATGGGGTATTTGCCACCCCCCCCCCACCGGGCTCACTGTTCCCAGGATGTGCCATCCCAGTGGGGCAGGATCATTCTCGGACAGTCCAAGAATAGATCCTAAGAGTCACGGCTCAGCAGGGTGACGTGGATCCCCTGATCCCGGTCTTTTCCGCAGATGTATCACATTAATGAAACCCGTGGCATCCTGAAAAAAATCAACTCTGTGCTCCAGAAAATCACAGACCCCATCCAGCCCAAAGTGGCCGAGCACAGACCCCAGACCATGAAGAGACTCTTCTATCCTTTCTCCCGGGAGAAACAGCACCTGTAAGTGGGGACCCCCTCTCCCCAAAGGGTCCTGCTCTGTGGATATTTTGCCCTCTAGTGTGAGAAACACAGGTTGACTCTCTGCCCCACAAAGCCCCCAGAGGAGAGCTTTCTGGCTTGACCCAGAAGCTGAGCGTAGAGGGGTATTCTGGCCCCACCTGGACCCACTGTCCCCAGGATGTGCCATCCCAGTGGGACAGGCTCATTCTCCAACAGTCAGAATAGATCCCAAGATCTATTCTCTTTTAAGAGTTTTGTAGCTTTGTAGCTGTGGAGCTACAGAAGAGGCCACAGAAGTGATTTCTGAGGTCACTGTTAATTGGGAAATTGGTGGGGTTGGGGGCTCATATTTTGTCCTACTTGGCATCCCCCCTTTCTGCTCCATTCTCTCGAGGGCCTGGTTGGCCACACCTCCTGCAGTCCGAGTAGGCTTCAGCCCTAGGGAACCTCATTCCCAAAGGCAGAAACAGAACAGCAGCCCTAGGTGGGAGTCCTGAGGCCCTAGAGACTTCCAGCCAGCAGGGTTGTCTGGCAGGGCCAAGCCTGTTCTGGAACCTTCCCTCCTCCTCTGCTCCTGGGGGGCAGTGGTGCGTAGCCACCTGGTACAGTGGCGGCTATAAGGGCCTCTCTGGGCGGAGCTGGAGCGTGAGCAGAATTGGAGATAGAAGCTTGGGTGCTGGGAGCCCAGAGGGACTTTGGATGGAGAGCTGGGAGTGGGGGTCCTGGATACCACCAGCTTCACAGGGTGGGGGTAGGGAAGGGAGAAGATGCTGGGGCTCTGAGCTGGGCTTTCTGTCCTATGAATGTGGCAGTCACTGAGAGGAACCATAAGCTGCACCTATTACCCATTCCTAACCTGGGCACCAGGCTGACATATCCCCCAGAGCAAAGAATTGGGCCCTAACCCAGCCTCTTCCTCTGGTACCAGAACAGGAGCTTGGGTGTGAGAGGGAGATGCCCTCTTTCCAGAACCCCAGGAGGCTTCCCCCACCTGTGCCCTGGGCCACCTCTGTCCCTCAGCTCCCAGAAAAGTAGCAGGTGAATTCCCAAGGTATCCCCCTGCCCTCAGGAAGCCGTAGGCAAGCCTCATGCAGCCCAAGACATCAGGACCCAAACCATTTGGAAGTTACAGGGAGATTGTTTGCAAGATTGAGACAGGGATATTGTTTGCAAGATTCCAGCAGGGGTGGAATGACACTGTCCCTTTCCCCAGCAGTGGTGAAGCTTCAGGACCTCTGCAGAGGATGTCATACAAAAGAGGCAGAGGTCTTCGGGGGGGAGGGCCCTCTGATCACACTCGCCTCTGGGGTCACTCCCCACCTGTGTGGGCCTCAGAGCCTCACCCAGTGGGGAGGGGCAAAGAAGCACCGTGTTCCAAATGCTCAGGGGTGGGCAGGTCATGCCCCGCATGCAGACAGGTCCTGTCCATTTCCCGGTCGCCACTAATGGGGACAGCGTGGTTTCCCAGGGCCTTGAAACCCAGAGGACTGCTCCACTGAACCGTGTCTCATTTCCTTCCCAATATTTCAACAGATTTGACTTGTCTGATAAGGATTCCTTTTTCGACAGCAAAACCCGGAGCACAATCGTAAGTATCTCTCACACATGGGGACGGCTCTCCAGCATGGTGGCCTTGGGGAAGCGGATGATAATTTCATTTCAGTGCAACTCCTGCGAGTGGAAGCAGGCTCTAATTGTCTGTGACCAAAATAATTAGAGTAATGACAGGAGAGGACAGCCAGGGGCCCAAAGGGTGGCCATGGCCCCCCGGCTCAGAGGCGGGGAATGAGAGAGAGCAGTGGGAAGGGGGACAAGGAGCTCTTAACAGACACGTAGATTCCTACACCCCAACGTGTCTCGGAGCCTCCTTGCCACTTGTTCTTGGTGGTTTATGCCCAACTGTCAAGGCCCAGGCTGGGGGTTTCTGAGCAGGCAGACGGGGCGGGGCAGGGGGCACACAGGGGTGGAGGTGAAGGCATGGGGGCAGGATAGATTTCCATGCCTTTGCCAGGCAGCAAACAGAGGTTTGAAGTCTGACCAGGCCACCCTGCCCTATTCAAGGTATTGGCTTAGTGTTTATCTATCAGCCGCCAACTTGTCAGCCAGCCAAGGCGGCTGTGCACCGCTCAGGACCCAATTTCTATCTAAACAAGAAGTTAACCTTGCAGCCAAGTCATTGCTGTTATTCCCTCTTCTCTGCCCAGAAAGCCCAGCCTGGCGGGTAGAGATGGGGAGGGCCAAGACCAGGCAGCCTCAACTTTGTTCAGAGAACTGCCCCAATGCCACCAAACTGGATGGGCAGGCAGCCAGCTGTGGGCCAGTGGTGTAGGTCGCATTGACACGGGTGGGGGGGTGTTGAGCTGCTGCTGGGTCAGGCATATCCAGGTCCCATCTGCCCTCTGTCCCTCCCAGTCTTGTGACTTCAGCAAAGTCACAGAGCCTGTGTCAAAACAAGCCCGATTTTGGCTTACTCCTAAGGGCAGCCATGTGCTTCCATCCAGACAGCTGTGTGGGCTCAGTGCTGGGCACTGTTGTCCCTGGTGTTACTGACTAACTTTAGCAATTAGATAACAATTAGGTAACAAATATCGAGGATCTGACCTAGGCAAAGTGTCAGTTCCCCAGTGGGGACCTCAGGGCCAAAGTGTGTCCATATGAGGTATCTCCTTGTTCTCAGATGCTGGCTGCTGGGGGAAGCGACACAGCCTGAGCGGTTCCCCTTTTTCTATGTCATTATGGCATAGAGGAAAATTGGAATGTCCAGCTGGGTAAACTGAGTCACAGGCTCGTGTCTCAGTATTCATGTACACCCTGACTTTTTACACTCTCTGGAGCTGCCAACATCCTCCCAGAAGCACGGGTTCAGGGTGACTCACAGCTGAAGTAGAAACTGCTAATTCTCATGATGTTAGGGACGGGCTATGAAACTGAGTATAGTCTCTGATCCCTGGGGTAATGGCCGCATTACCACCTAGTCACAGAAAATATCCTGCTCAGGGCCAGTCAGAGTTAATCCATTTACCTCTGGGGAGGGGGAGGGGCACTCTCTTCCAGAGACACAGGAGGCCAGTTTAATGAGCTCCAGAGAACTCTTTGTTGGTGAGTCAGATCTAATGGTCTTCCAAGCCCAACAGCATTCAAGGTTGGTTGAGGTCATTGTAGGTAGGCAAAGGTGTGGAGGAGAAACAGCTCCTCCCTACCTCCCCTCCACACCAGCCACTCTGCTCCTGGCATTGGGGTAGACATTCTGTAAGTGGTAGTAGGGGAGACCAGCAGTATCCCCTGGAAAAGGGTCCAATGTGTTGATCTTGGGACTTAGGCCTTCAACATGTAGGCACTTGGGAGCCACAGACAGTTGTGGAGAAGGTTTAGGATAGCCAGATCTGTTCTGGAACCACCCCTGCCCGTGAGTTGGCAGAGGGCAGATGAAGGATGTGAGATCATAGTGGTGCTTGTGAATGGGGGGCAAACTGCCCTTGTGGAGAGGGAGAGATGGTTGTAGAATCACCAAGGTCAGGGTGAGGTCAGGACTTACTAAATTTGAGGAATGACAGGGCGGGAACGTTGAGAGCAACAGAGTGTGCTGTGTATCCCTCCATTCAGCAGGCATTTACTGGGCACCCGGTGTGTGCCTGAGCCTGGAAGGAGAGGAGAGGCGTGGAGCACATTTTATAATATGGCAGGTAGTGAAAAGCCAGTGGAGTTAGGAGACAGGGCAACATGGCAGCTTTATGGGCCTCTTTGTTAAGGTGACCCTGGAGCTGTTCATATGTGAGGGGGACAATTGCTTCCCAATGAAGGAACAGCCAGGGCAGAGGCTCTGAGCCTGCAGGAGCGGGTGAAGAAAGTGAGATGAGCAGCCAGGAGGCTGGACTTTGGGGACAGCTGGGTCAGGTGGAGAGTGGCAGGACCAGATGGGCCCTCGGAATACTAGTCTTACTTGAGAGAGTGGGAGCAGTCACTGTGTTCTGAAGTGCATATCTGTGTTAACTCATCCCAATTTATAGATGAGGAAACTGAGGCACGGATAGTGATGTAATTTGCCCCAAATCATGCAGGTACAAATGGTACAGCTAACACTCAGATCCAGGCTCTTGAGCCAGAGCTCCTGGGGCCACCAAACAAAATGTTTCATTCCTTGAGGGAACACAGGACACAGAGCGGGGATCCCTTCAGGATGGCTCTGCCCCAGGACTATGCAAGCAGAGCCTGGTGCCAGGCTGACTCAATGCAAAATGGAACCCCAAGACCTGCCTCAACCCCTCCCAAACCTTCCCTGAGGTTTCCAGAACGTTCAGAGGTGTGTCCAGGAGTGGTCCTTTTCCAGCTCATCCCTCAGCAGAAAGGGACAGTAAATCCTCTGTGAGGGTACATGGGATAACTGTTATTCTGAACACCAACACATTTCCCGGGGAGCATGTCCTTGCTCTGCTGAGGCTGGCCATCATCACTCCCATTTCAGGGGGCAATGATGGGAACTCTCTAGGTTACACTTATTTGTCCCCCAGAACCTCAGTCCTCTGGCATGGTTGAGAATCCTGGGTACAATTGGCTGACACCTACTAAAGTTCACTGTCTTTCCTTGGAAAACAGTTCCAAGGAGGTTGTCGTTGCTAACATTTGGCCAGTTCCTTCCCGGCAGGCACAAGGCATTCTCTGCTTGCGGGAGGTGCTGAAAGTGACTGCTCACCCCTCCTTCCTGTCTCTCTGCCATAGGTCTATGAAATTCTAAAAAGAACGACATGTACCAAAGCCAAGTACAGCATGGGTAAGAACATTTTTGGGGCTTGAGATCAGCATTGGTTTCCAAGCGGGAATCTCGCCTCCGAATCGTCTCTGTGGGAGGTGGGCGGCCAGTTTGGGGCTTTTAAGAGGGCTTTGATTTAAGGCTGTGTAATAGTTTCAGACGGGAGGGCTGGACGGCTGTGGGGAGGACCAGTCTAGGCACCAGGCAGTTTTATGGGCCGGCACTTTGAACACAAAGGTATCGTTCACTTTGGTTTGAGGTGTTTGTAAGCATCCAGAGGGGCTCCTGCTGCTGGGGGGGAGGGTTAGTCCAGGAGGGAATGGAGCCCCAACCCTCACAGTCTAGCAGGAAGAAGCAAGGGGTCCCGGGGGCATAGCCCATACAGCAGCTATTGTAGACCTTCAGTAGCAGCAGTTCCTGGCCAGCTGCCCACAGCTGGAATGGAAGGGGTCCCCCACCCAGGGGCTGATGCAGCCCTCCTCAGGGATTTTTTTGTTTTTTTGAGGCAGAGACTCACTCTGTTGCCCCAGGCTAGAGTGCTGTGACATCAGCCTAGCTCATAGCAACCGAAAATTCCTGGGCTCAAGTGATCTTCCTGCCTCAGCCTCCCATGTAGCTGGGACTACAGGTGCCTGCCGCAGTGCCCACCTGATTTTTTTTTCTGTTTTTAGTAGACATGGGGTCTCACTCTTGCTCAGGCTGGTCTCGAACCTCTGAGCTCAAGGGATCGTCCTGTCTCATCCTCCCAGAGTGCTAGGATTACAGACAGGAGCCACCGTGCCCAACTCCACCCCTCCAACGAGGGCTTGCTGAATGTCGTGCCTCTGACCAAATGTGTACTGATGGCCTGACTCCAGATGGTGCCACAAAACCACCCAACAGGGCTCCTTGGGGACCATTTCCCACCACACCTTACGCCACAGATACAAACTTTTCCAGATTATCTTGTATAGGTGGGAGTCACCCCACAGTGGGTCCCTGGCCCACAACTGCAGGCTGAGTTTGTTGAAGTCAAAACACTGTGGCATGAAAAGAACGCCATTCTCCCCGCTTCCTCTGGAGCCATCGTGTGCCCTGCTGAGGACCGCTAACTTGGTCCCACTGTAGGTTCCTCTGCAATGACCAGGCTGTGGTCCGGGGGACAGGGCCGGGTGAGGGGCGAGGGCTGGAATCTGTGTCTCCAGGAGAAGTAACACGGAGAGCAGGGCCCAGCACCTGAGTTCTTAGGGGCAGGCCCAGGGAACAGAAAGATAAGTCAGACCACTGGGCCCTAACCAGGATGGCTCACAGTCAGCCACAGGGACACCTGTCCAGGCCTGAAGTCTATAAGCCCATGTCTGAAATCAGGGGGCGTGTTGGGGGGAGACCCCACCCAGGGGTCAAGAGGAGCACCCACCAACCTGCCCAGCCCCCAGCAGACCGAGAACCTCCGAAGTGCTGCGCCCTCATCGGAATAACTGTAATGAGATTGTAATGAAAATCGGTAACATTGTCGTCATCGTTAGGAGCTTGGGGTTTTGAAAGTACTTCTTTAGGTCACTGTTGCCAGGACAAAACCCCAAAAAGGTCACTAGAGGTAGACAGGAAGCGTGCTTCTAGTCCCATGCTGGGTGTTGGGCCTCAGTTTCCCCACTGGGTCCCTGTGGCAGAAACAGTTTCCACAGTTTCAAATAGAAACCTACATCATTGCCATAAGGGTTTGCAGAGCCCAGAATCTGGGGGATGTTTGGTCCTTAGCCGAGTCCCTGCTCCAGGTTCCCCCTTTGGATGGGAGGTCTCCGTGTTCCCCCCAGTTTCCGGCTACGCTGGTTCACAGCATCTGGTGATGGAGCAGACAGACAAGGGTCCTTCTCTCCACCCTGCCTCTCATGGGCACCTCATCTGAGAGCTCTCCTGACCCAGATTCATTCCTTAGACTCTCAGCATGTAGGCTCTGTCCACATCCTGGAGCTCTCTGCCCTCGGGGATTTATATTCTAGGGGAAGAGAAGAAATAATAAGTAAACACATAAATCAAAACCCAGCCATGCTGGATGACGGTGAAGGGACAGGCTGTGGGTTCAGGAACTGTAATGAGCGAAGGCCTTTCTGACGAGGTGACATCTGAGCAGAGACTTGCAGGCAGTGAGGGGAGCCTCACACATGGAGGCAGCTGCCTGAGCAAAGGTCCTGTGGCGGCCCTGTTGGGAGCGTTACAGGAGCAGCCAGGAGGCCGGCCCGCCCGGATCCGCCCCCACGTCCGTTTTGTATTACAGGCTAACCTTTCCTTCGTGTGTGAACTTTTCCCTTGTGTGTGTAGTTTCAGCCACACAACCCCAACTTCCTCTGGCTTTGATTTCTAAGCATCCCTCGGGTCCCCTGACCACTGCAGATCACTGATGGTCCATTTGAAGGAGATTTTAGAAAGTCATTTTCTCATGAGTGTCAATGGGATCTCAGAAGGTGGGCCGTCCTGGCCACTGAAAACACGGTTCCCCTCACCACCTAGAAGCCTCTTCAGCCAGGCAGGATGCTGTGTGAGCAGCAGAGGGTTTCCTGGAACTTCTGCAGCAGTGCTGGGTCCCCAGGATGTGCTTGGAGCCAGATCAGATTCCCAGGAGCCCCCTTCCCCATACGTGGCCCTGGCCCTCCCTTCCTCTCTTGCAGCCTCCTCGGCTGGGTGCCCACGTTTGCACCTGTGAGGAGGTGCACGTGTGGCATATCTATCGTGTGCCCTGTGCAGGCCCTGGGGCCAGCAGAAAAGGGGTCACCAACATCCCCCTGCCCCCAGGAGCGCTGGACGGCTGTGAGCCTCCCACTGGCCACAGCACTTTCTCCCCCGATGTAGCTTTGATCCTTTCAGGCCCTTCCAGGTAACTAATAGCCGATGTATAAACAGGGCAAGGCGAGGGAAGGAAGAAGGACTCTGCCCTTCTAAGTAAAAGGCGGAAGTGTGGGCAGTACGGTAAGTGTGGGCCTCCCTCGGCTCTCCCAATCAACCTAAAATCTAATTCCAAATTGTATGTGTGTTCTCTGACACCATCAATTTTTCCATCCATATGTTTTCTCATGATTCAGCTTTTCTAACCACTTAAAATCCACCTTTCTGGTCTGCAGGCTTGCCCTGGAGCAGGTGGGGGTAGCTGGAGAGTCGGAGGTTTGGGGGTGACGACAGAGTGACATCACAGGCCACTTGCGCCTCCCTCCTCTGAGACGAAACTTCCTCTTGGGGTTTCCTCTGTATCTTCCTAATTCTGCCAATCGAGCATGTTTTTATCATCTCCTAGTCCATAGATAAATAACCCAGCTGCATCACGCCTGGGGAGGTAGTCCAGAAAGGCGGCCGGGCTCCGTGCAGCCAGGTTCCTTTGGCTTTGAGAAGCTCTCGGTGGCTGAAACCACTCGGACTTCAAGAGGTGAGACAAGAGACCCACCTGGTCCCTAACTCTCTTTCTCTCTCTCTGCCTCTGTTTTTTAAGGCATCACGAGCCTGTTGGCCAATGGCGTGTATTCTGCTGCTTACCCGCTGCATGATGTAAGTAACCTTGACACAGTTTATCTCCATGTCATTTGGTTCCCCAAATCCCAGGGAGCGCTAATTATCCTGTGGTCACGGCTTCCTGCTTGGCTCTCACTGTAAATGTCAACCATACACAGGCCTTCCCTGTTCCCTCTCATGGGGCCAAAGAACTCACACACAGGGCCATGTCTTCTTGCAGAACAATCTCACCGAGACGGGGGCATTTGTGGCAGGCGCTCTGCTCTGGCTTTATCTGAACCTCACAGCCAGCTGATCCACAAAATGTTTTCCCTGGCTCGGGCTCCCCCACCCCCAGCCGCCCCAGGCCCTGGCAGGGTGACAGCCCTCCGTATGCATCTATTTCTGCAGAGCGAGTGAGTGGCCAGCTTCCTGAGCGGAATCTCCAAATCCCACTGGTATCTCCCTGACAAACATAGCCTGTGGCCGCGGCTGTGCATTGGCTCGGGGCAGTGCAGAGAGATGATTGTCTTTGGATTGTCTCTATGGAAACAGAGGCCCAAGTTCAACAGGGCACCAAGAGTGGGCTGTGGGGCCTGAGCAGTGTGGGAACCCTGGGCAGAGGATGTCTAGAACTTTCCAAATGTACATTACTGCAAAGACTAGGAGCCAAGATGCAGGAGAGAGAGAAGGGAAGGGCCTGGGAGTCCAGATGCCCACATTCCAGTCCCGGCCGCTCTCTCTTGCTGGCCTTGGGCAAAGTCTTCTCGCTGAGCCTCAGTGACCCCATGTGTGGGTCAGGAATAATCAGTTGCCCTGTCTCGTTGCCAGGCTAGCAGGGGTGTGAGAAGGAATGCAGGTAGGAAAGGGCTTTGAGGAAGAGATGCTGGATTAGACAAGCACAGGGTACCCAAGTAGAACGGGGTGGCCCAGCAGGATGATAGTCCAGAGGAGTCTCCTCCAAACCAGGATGCTAGAGGAACGATGCTCGCTGGTCACTGCCCTCACCTCCCCTGCAGAGCCTCCTCCCTGTAGGGCCACGGACTTGGGGCCAACCCACCCCAGTCTCACTTTGCACCTGCACTCCTGCTCTTCCTTCGCTGCCGTGTTCTTCCCTCACTGCCCTTCCCACAGGCAGGGAGAAGCATCCACACCAAGCCTTCCTGTTTCCTGGACCCTGGGTGCAGTTCACTTCTTCCTCCCTCCTCTGGGCCTCCGATGCTGTCTGTCCTACAAGGACACCACCGTCCGGCCACCTTTTGTTGTATGTGTCGTGTCCTGGAAGCCCTGGCACTGAGCTCTTAGTGGGTGCTCAGTAAACATGGTGTAGATTTCGCTTGGATTTAGTCAGGTTGCTTTGGCCAGTGACCTATTGTTGGGGGACGTTTGGACGGCAGAGCTCAAGCCATTGGGTCCTGGCCATCGCTCATGGCCTCACTCGTCCACTCCATCAGGCTTTCTGCTAGTCCAGTGATTTTCAACCAGTGTGCCATGAAAATTTTTAAAGATGATTA
Source organism: Perodicticus potto (assembly GCA_963574655.1). Lineage (NCBI taxonomy): Eukaryota > Metazoa > Chordata > Mammalia > Primates > Lorisidae > Perodicticus > Perodicticus potto. Next base: position 4,626 of record CAUYRH010156947.1, on the reverse strand, counting down.
ATTAAATTATTTTCAAAAGAAGTGCAAAGCCCAGTAAGTATATTCTTTTTTTCAACTCTCTCTCTTTTTCTTTTTTTTTTTATCAACATAATTTAAGGGTGCCACAGAAGTTTAACTAGAGATTCTAGTGTGTTGTGAGATAAAAAAGGTTGAAAAACAGGGCTGTAGTGGTTCCGGCTGGTCTCATCGTTCAGCCCCACTATGCACTGGCCCCGGCTAGGTGTTGGGAATTCAGCCCTGCCCCTGCCCCGCACCCTCAGGGGGCAGCCTGGGGCCACATCCCAGCTCCCACTTGGCCTTGAGCAGGCCATCCCTACCGAGAAGGGTTGGACCATAGAAGCCAAAAGGTTTCAGGGCCTCCCCGCCTGTTTAGAGTCAGCCCTTAGGTCTCAAAGGGGAAAGGAAAGGAATCAACATATCTAAGCACCTTCTGTGTGCAGAACACTGTATTCAGTAGTAGTTTTGCCTTGTTTGATCCAGTACCGAATTTGAGACTCAGAGAGGTTTAGGGACTTGCCTGCGATCAGAGCTGGAGCCAAACCTGTCCCTGGTTGACACTCTGCTGCTTCAGCCCCTTGCTCTGTGCCTCTTCCTCTCCCAGAGGCCAAACGTGTCCCTCTTCTTGGTCTCCACAACCTCCTTTGTTTTGGGAGTGGATTCTGTCAACAGTTTAAACTGGTACAAGACTCCCTGATCCATTGCGTGTCCCAGATCTGCCTAGAAATCCCGTTTGTGGTCATCCTTATGCCTGACACAGCCAGAGGGAAGCCTGCGGTACAGGCCGGATCTGTCTCTACTTTCAAGGTCGGAGAAACCGAGGCTTGAGGTGCTCAGGCAACTAGCACAGGGGCGCCCAACCAAGAAGGTGTGGAGCCCAGAGCCTCTGGCTTGGGGCTTAGGACAGACTTTAGGGAACATAGAATTTTATATCCATAAATTTTCTATGCAACTGGAGGGCACCTGCCCTGTGAAGCACCAAAATTGATGTGTAAACATTTGGGGAGACAGCGTTCTAAACTGGGTCACGTGTGCCCTTAGCCAGCGCATGCCCAGGGCAGGCACTGCGGGGCTGGTGGCCACGCGTTGTGTGCTGCTTTGTGCTTCCTCCACCCGTCTCCCTCACCATTATCTTGTCACTGTGGCCGCCTTCCGTGCGTGGCCCTAGCCTCCCCAGCCCTTCCCGTCCTGTGGTTTCTGCATGCACTCATTCCGCAGGAGTATCTGACAGGCTGGGTGCTGGGCGCAGTCTGATGGGATCATGCCCAGAGTGAGAGTTGAAAGCTCTGGGTGGGACCCTAAGGAAGCCTCCTGTGATGAGGGCACAGCAGCTCTGCAGAAAAGACTTGGATATTTATGTCGGCTGCTTGGGTGGCTTTTTGGCCTCTTTCTTGTTTGACGTGTGCACACCTGAGATGGCCAGCAAATGGAACTCACTGTCTGAAGAGATGCTGCTGGAACCGTGTAGAAAGAAACAGCAGAGTTATTAAAAAGAGTCAGGCTTGACGAGGACCAGAGGAAATGTATCAAGTCGCTCTCAGAGGTGCCTGGGTGTTGCCTGCCTGGCAGGGGAGCCAGGGGCTGGCGAGGGGTCTTGGAAGCTGCAGTGAGTGGAGAGGGCACTGGGCAGACCTCAAGGAGACCCAGAGCTTTGTCTGCCCACACCCCAGGCCTCGGCAGAGCCTCTCTCTTGCTACTCCTCAAAACCATTGATATTTTGAGCTAACTTTCAACTTTTAAAGCCTTCTTCTCTTCCTTTGGGTTTAGAAGTCTGCATCAAGTCCCAGGTCTGACCAAACTTAGCTGCATGTCCTCAGGAAAGTCAGTGTGTTTCTCTGAGCCTTGGTGTTTCCACCTGTAAAGTAGGAGCGTTGGGTTCACCAACCTCAATGTACAGTGACCATGTAACTCATTGTCCCTCTTGGGGTGCTCCAGAGTGAAATGAGGGTACAACACTGGGACTATCTGGCAGAGAGGACGTATGTTCACAATTCACAGACACAATTCTTCCTGTCCCCCCAGTGCTCCCTCTCATTTGTTTCCAATTCCAAGGACCTGACCTTGGGCCCTTTCCTGGACCTGCCCTCTGTGCTCAGGGGGAAGGTGGCTCAGGCAGCCCCAGGGGTGGGTGACAGGTGGTAGAGGGCCAGTGAGGTGTGCATAGCACTTTTCATCAGAGGAGGACGCCTAGTGGACTTTCATGCTCTGCATGAAAGTTTGTCCCAGAATTATCGTAATTTGTGTCAACAGGGGATGGCGGAATTCATCTTTTGAAATGTTACACATTTGAGCTACACCCAGGTGCATTACACAATATGAATTTCCCTTTTCTCTTTTTTTAAACAGGGAGACTATGAAGGTGAAAACGTCGAGTTCAATGACAGAAAAGTAAGTTGATTTGCACAGGAGTGGAAGGAGGCTGTGCTGGGGCCTGGAGGGGGCCTGGGGAAGGTGGTCGTGCAGGGGCACCTCAGGCTTACCCACTTTCGGGGCTGGCCGAGTACTGGAGGTTTGGGGTGCCACCGTGTCCCTCCGTGTTTTTAGGAGAAAAGTCATTAAACTCTGGGTGCTGGTTTTCCTTTTTCTGATTCCCGGAAGCATCCCTGGCAGTTAGCTGTGAGCATGAGACAGGAAGGGACGTCAGGCCCAGAGCTATCCCTCCTGCCTGAAACCCGAGCCACACCTGTGCCTCTAGCAGTCTTCACTGGCCTTTGGCTGAATCCCACACAGCTCCGGGGCAAATAAATGTGGGAACCACTGTGGCCAGGTACACAGAGACCCACGGCGCCCGAGCAGCATATTAGGGAACCCTATGTGGTGGTGTACAATGAAATGATTGTCAAACTCAGTTGACATGGAACCTTTCTTACTGGAGATGTTATTGAGCTGATGTGCCAGTGAGCACACTTTGGGAAACAATAAGTGATGCTGTTCTCCTTTGGCAGCTGTTGCTAGCTCCCCCACACTCTGTAAACCCTCAGTCCCCACCCCCTGCACCTCGCTCCAGGCGGAGGCTCTGGTTTCCTTCCACCCAGCCTCACCAGGAAGCTTTACTGCTCCTCCAGGCCCCACCTGAGCGTCTCCCCCACAGCCATGCTCTCCCTCCCTCCACGCGCCCACACCCAGAACCAGCCTTCCTCCCCCGCACTCCCACGTCAGCTGGAGGGGGCCTCTCTGGGCCCTGCTTATCCTGCCTCTAGCCCCAACTGCCCACCCTTCTGCAGGTGGCAGACAGAGTCACCTCCCTAACAGCCTCACAATGGTGGCCTTGTCCCCAGTCCCAGGGGCCAGGACCTCTGTGCATGGAATGTTCCTCATTTCAGCCTCCCTGCGGCCCCTCGTACATGTTTTTAAGTCTTTGGTACTTGATTCAACTTGCCGGCTGCTGGGAATCCAGCTGAAGATGCTATCTGATTCAGCACAAAAATTACATATTTGGTTATTTTTAGTGTAACATCTGGCATTCATCTGAGACCCTGTGACTTGCAGAACTCCCCCATCCCATCCTGTTGGAGAAGCACCATCCCCTCCATGGGCCTGCCCTGACCAGCCCTGTCCTCACAGTCCAGTCCCCTGTGTTCCCCAATCTCTCTGTGCCCCTCTGCCACTTGGCTGATGCCCTTCCACCCTCTGAAAATACTTCTTCCATGGACTCTAGCAAACCCCTTCTAGCTGAACTTGGCTCTCCGAGTCATGGGCCCCTCTGCCCTAAAACCCCCACCATGCTCCAGCCACAGTGGCTGCCTTTCTGACCACAAGACCATTTGGCTGATGCCACATCAGTGCCAGGTCTATCTCATCAGTAACTTATACAAGAAATATGTCCTGGGCATGCTGTGTGCCTGGCCCAGCAAACACAGCTCTAGGCTGTCCAGGCCTAGCTATTTCTTCTATCTGGATTTCTGCCCCCTTCCCTTTCAATTTTATGCTCTAGCAATGGGTACAAGGCCTGGCCCATGGAAGGGAGTCAGGGAGTAATGACAGATGGATGGGGAAGTCATAGAGAATGGCCGGATGATGGGTGGATGAATGGATGGATGGGTGGATAGATGGATGGATGGATGGATTGTGGATAGGTGGGTAATGAAGGAATTGGTGGATAGTGGATGGGTAGGTGGGTGATAGAGGAATGGGTGGTGAATGGGTGGTAGTTGAATAAGTAGATGGGTGGGTGGTGGATGGGTGGATGGATGAATGGATGGGTAGGTGTTAGATAGATGGATGGATGGGTAGAAGGATAGATGGGTAGATGGATGAGTGGATGGATGGATGGGAAGGTGGGTAGTGATTGGGTGGATAGATGGATGGATGGATGAGTGGATGAGTAGATGGATGACTGGTTGGGTGGATGGTAGACAGATGGATGGGTAGATGGATGAGTGGGTGTGTGGCTGATGGAGGGATTGATGGGTGGATGAGTGGATGGATAGATGGATGAGTGTATGGATGGATGGGTGGGTGGGTAGTTGTTGGGTGGGCAGATGGATGGATGGATGAGTGGATGAGTAGATGGATGACTGGTTGGGTGGATGGTAGACAGATGGATGGGTAGATGGATGAGTGGGTGTGTGGCTGATGGAGGGATTGATGGGTGGATGAGTGGATGGATAGGTGAGTAGATGGATGAGT